>JAKGSA010001190.1:0-93510 GCA_033558755.1 Philaethria dido | reverse complement strand
TGCCTACCTGCGGCAGTTTTTCCAGGTCGATACGAAATGGGTACCTTCAAAAAGCGCGCCTACTCCCACCTCAAAGGCCGGCAACGCACCTGTAGCTCCTCTGGTGTTACACGGGGCCGTGGGCGGCGGGGATCACTTACCATCAGGTGACCCGAACGCTCGTTTCCCTTGTCCTTTCCATAAAAAAAAAATAAATCATTTCTTTCTAAGCCATACGTGTATATACCTACTTAGAAAGAAAAGAAATTTGATGACATTAACTTATTATTGTTCATATTATGTAGTCAACGCTTGTCGTGGCGCACAGGCACAAGTGTGCGACTGTAAAGCGACAGATTGTGGGTTCGATTCCCACTTCAGGAAATGAAGTATTTTCATTTTCTGGGTTTGATAACAAGTGAGAAACGGAGTATCTTAACACTAGGTTCCCTCTGCCTACCTGCTATATGCGGGTTACAGCGTAAAGTTAAAAAAAACAAATGTTCTCACGTCCACATAGGTTCGTAAACTTATTTCTATAATATAAGTAAGATTGTTGATTGCGTGAAACATTCGTACCCACTTAACGTTCCGCGAGCAAATTACTTGAAATTAAGGAAAATTTTAACCGGAAAAAGGTTTTTAGGGCGATGGGAGCAATAAAAAGTAACTGGTCCCCATCTACGCTGTCACTGAATTTTAGTATTTTAGAACGATTCTTTTTACGAGAAGACGCAGTTGAAGTATATATGAATATATTTTTATTACGACGTGATATGTATTATACTTATTTACCAGATTTTTAATTTAATTGTGGTTTTTAGTGTTCCATTCATACAGTACATTCATACAGTACCTTCTCCAGTCGCCGTACGAGTAGTCAATGCGTGTTGAATGGCGTCAAACCAAAGCGGATTTAGTGATAATAATTAAAATTAAAATAATTATAATCTTCCTACTGTGTGGGAATCGAATCCACTATCAATGGCATTTACAGTTCCTCCATATAACAAGCACTTTCTCGCATTCGAACGGAAAGCAACGAGCGGAATATCTTGACACTGGGTTCTCTAACTACCGAGCAATTCAGCAAAAGCGTTAAGATGTTCTATTTTTAAATATTCTTTACACCTGATATATTTAAAAATAACTCACCTTGGCCTCCCGCATAAAGGGTAGCCAGAAAACATAGAGTTAAGACACTCCGTCCACAGTTTAATTAGTTAAATTTTTTGATTAATAATTTGGTATAAATAAAATAAATGTAGGAAATCAAAATTGTAAAATAATATTTAGTATTTTCTTTTCCTCGTTCTGGTAACGAGCAATATGCGTGATACAGCGTGAAGTTAAAAAAATCAAACGCAAGAAACAAACACCACACAAATTTACATATATTATTTATTATATTAGTTATCAGACGATTATGTTGATCACTCCAGGAAATGGAATTTTCATTTCTGGGTTTTGAAGTGTCTTTTTAAACGGGAGAGTGGGGGAACACGGGTGTCTTAACATTAAGATTCCCTCTGCCTACCCTTCTTAATGCAGGAATACAGCGTGAAGCTGTCTTATGTATGTATGTTACTCAAGAACTACTTGTCGAGTATAACTTATTAAATTGCATACTACTTGTACTAGTATTATCCTTGATCCAGATCTTAACTAAATTTAAGAAATGACATTGGCCATTATATAGTAAAAGTCCTCAAAAATCTGTCTCGCGACCGCTATCATGTCAGAAGACAGACCGCCAAATATCTTATGATGTGTTCCGGTTCGATGTGGCATGCCAGTTTTCCCTTTCCCACCCATCCTTTCCCCCAAAATAGGTGAGTTCCGATAGTGGACTACTACATTATGCACTCCCTTTCATCTGTATCCTCTGGGTTGGCAACGCATCCTAGTACACCTACTTGTGTTGTAGATGTTCATCAGGCGAAAGTAACCACTTACCATCAGAGCAGTCCATACACTGCTCGTTTGCCATCCAGTATCCATAAAAAAAAAAAAAAAAAAAAAAGGGGCACCAAAATTATAAGACATACATCAGTGAATCTCATTATGCCGCCAAATTTTGCAAATATATAATAACTTATTATTAAATTATATAGTGTGTTGTAGTAAGTAAATAGCTTTTATCTTTTTTTCGTTGTGTGCCGCCAATATTTTGAAAATCGTTAAATATGTGCCGCAACAAAAAAGGGTTGAAATCATTGACATACATAATAATACAGTCGAGAATTAATAACCTCTTTCTTTTGAAATCGGTTTTTAAAACAAGATATTTGCCAAAAGTCATGATGAAATGCGAATTTTGTGTAATTCTTTGAAGAAAGTCGTACATTTTGTTTGTAACATGTAAGGTCAGGACTGATTCCGATCCCAAAGAGGGCTTTGTCAGCGGCACGCATCAGGCTGTTTCCTGAAAACCATATTTTTACCCAATGTTAAAAATTAAATTTTATTATGGTACATTTTTGCTTCTTTTGTAGAAGATAGATAGGAAGAATTTAGTGACATGACACTCGAGACACCAGTACTTTTTGAGTTTTGTATCTGTATTTTTTCAGCTTCACGCTGTATCGCATATAGAGAGAGGGGAGCATGAAGACCTAGTGTTATGACACTCCGTTCCCCACTTTCTGCCGAAATGAGGTATGCGTGCTGAGTGGCGGGAACTCAATGCCGCGCTTTGCCTTGTTGGCAGGAAATGGAAATGCTAGCTTTTTTACATTTCCTGGGTGAAATCGAACCCACAACCTGTCATCCTGAAAGTCTGTCTGTCTGAATGTTACAAAGAGAGAACGAGGTGCGTTAACACTAATTCTCTAGTTCCCCTCAATCTACCCTGCTATGTGCGAGATATAGCGTGAAATGAAAAAAAAAATCATTTTCTCCAAGTAATAGAATCGAACCTACACCAATCATATTTACAGTCACACGCACTGTCCTACTGCTATACGATGGCTCAAAACAGCTAAATGATTTAATTAAAGCGCCAATAGATTCCAAATGGAAATGACGAAGCTTGAATCGTTTCCAACAGTTTTGCATGAGAAATGAACGCAATACCTCCGCAGTTAGCATCTATTGAATTACGTAATTATATTTTGAGGTATTGGCGAGTAACGTTTGTTTATACCAACGCCTCTCGGCGACGCAAGAGGCACAAGCGTGCGACTGTAAGCGGCAGGATGTGGATTCGATTTCCACTCCAGGAAATGGAATTTTACGTTTTCTGGGTTTGGTAACAAAGGCAAAAGCGCGCCCTTTGGTGCGCACTCGGCACGCAATGCCTCAATTCGATTCGGAAAGTGGGGGAGACGGAGTGTCTTACTAAGGTTCTCTCTGCCTACGCTACAATATGCGGTATACAGCGTGAAGCTATTTACAGGATGTATGTGGTAACGTTTGTTTATATAAGGTTTTTTCCTGGTAGGTAAAGGGCGGCGTTGAGTTCCGCTACGTAACACGAAGGCTGTTTGGAGCAGAAAGTGCAGGATGGAGTGTCTGGACTCTATGATCTCTCTAATTTAGATTGTTATGCGGCATAAAAGCGTGAACCTGTTTTTATTACACGACTGTCAAAGGAGTGTTATGTTCATGCGTATCGTGTATGTTGCCCAACCAATTCTTTATAATCTCATATCTGCAAATCTCTAGACAATTTATATTATTAAGATGTCGTTAGACAATTATTGATACTCAAGGCAATTACGTCATGAATAGAAACAAAATTCTGTTGATGAGTGCCGTGGGGTATCAAATAAAGGATTTGAAATTAGCAAATTTCAAATATATAACACATAACTAACTTTTTTTATAGCCTACTTTTTATTTGTATTTTGCTTCCCTAAATTTGAAAAAGGTAGTTCGGTCTGGTTTTTGTATTTATAATTAAACTTGTATACTATTACATTGGGGAGCATGATTTTGGGTTTGGTGCCTATTCGAAAGAATAATTATAGTTATTTTTGTTTAATACCCCGCTTTCATAAGACCAAACGCGGCGGTAATGCGCGCGCTGAACCTGAAATATTACATGATTTTGGGCGGAAAGTGGAAATGAAGTGTCTTGAAGGCACCAGTTCTCTTTCACTACTGCTTATTATGTTTCGAAAGTAGTTATATTGCGGCTACTGCATTTTTAATTGTTTTTGTTACCTTGAATCTTTTATAATATTATATTTGGTATTTATCTCGCCAACGTCCATACTATGTTGAATACACCGGTTCTCGTTCGATCACCGAAGTTAAGCAACATCAGGGCGCGTTTAGTGCGGATGGGTGACACCTGGGAACACCGCGTGACGTTGGCCTTTTTGTTTCTTTTTAACGTTTTAATGTAGTAAGATACGTATATTTTTATATTATTCTGTAGGTTTTAACTCATTGAAGTGAATCCAAAACCAATCCCTTTTTACAGAAGGGGCATCCCCACTCCGCAAGATGGAATTAATATAATGCAATTTATTTATTTTTTTCAGTTCCCACCTTTCCATAACAACATGTCAAAGAACCACCCAGTAATGCCACACTCCGTAAACTTGCCAAACTACGTACTGGTGGCGGAACACTGTTTACGAAAGTGGGGGGGAAAGGAGAATAATTTTAAATATAATATTTTCCCGAATGGTGGCGAACCCAAAACCAATCGGATTTAAATGCGAAGATGCAGTAGGGCTTTACCTCCCAATACAATACAATTTTAATACGTATAATAAATAATTCCTGTCGTGGCGCAGAGCAACTGTAAGCAGAAACGGAGTTGTGTGTCGATTCCACTCCAGGAAATGTAAGTTTGGTATTTTTTAATTCCTGGGTTTGGTAACAAAGGTAAATTGCTGGCACTATTGACTTCCGCCACTTAGCACATGTGCTTCAATTCGTCGGAAGGAAGTGGTGAACGGAGTGTCTTAACACTTAGTTCTCAAGTTCCTTCTACTGCCTACCCTGCTATATGCGGGATACAACGTGAAGCTAAAGAAAAAAAATAATAAATAATCATAGAAAAGTTACTTTAAATGCAAATAAGCGAAATAACGCTTAGCAGGCTCAATTTCCCATCAAACTCCCCCAAATCTTATCTAATTAGCAAAAACATCAAATAATACCCATTTAAATAAATAATATACGTTTAAGTCGTCAGAAGTGTATAAAATATGGCTTGGATTAGAAACTCAAAGTAAATTTAATGGAAGCATTAAATCCATCCATTATGTGTTCTCAAACAAATTCAATAAGCAGTGTAGAAGTGAAGTTCAAATGTCATTCTGGGTATGGGCTTCCGAGAATTTATGCAAGTGGGTCGCTAGCTTTCTCACTGGAACGTAGCATTAAAGTCGTTGTCGACGGTTTTGCTCCGGTCACATGCCCGTGAACGCTGGCGTTCCCCCAGGCTGTGTGTGCTGTCCCCTACGCTATTCCTTCTGCATATCAATGACATGTTGAAGGTGGACTCCTAACATTCACTGCTATGCAGATATTAGCACGGTGGACGCTGTATACTCCGGCCGCGCAGGTCTTTCTCAGGAAAAAACTTGTGTCTTCTGTTGAGGCATCCCTCGGGAATGTCTCTTCATGGGCTGAAAGGAACCTGGTTCAATTCAACCCCTTGAAGACCCCTGAAAGTTTGCGCGATGACTCCTGAAAACCCCATTTGTCGTATCACCAGTTTTCAAGAACACTCTTCTTAAAGCCGCGCCCAGTATCAGCTTATTGGGCCTTAGCGTTTCGAGTGAGTGCCAGTATCGTGATCATCTGGAAAGCAAGGCCAAGTTGGCCTCGAAGAAACTGGGTGTCATCGCCAGAGCGAGACAGTACTTCACGCCAAAACACCGGTTGGCCCTGTATAGGGCTCAGGTTCGGCCTCATATGGAGTACTGTTCTCACCTCTGGGCTGGTGCACCCCAGTATCAGCTTGAACCATTTGATCGCATACAACGCAGAGCCATTCGAATCGTTGGGGACCCGGTAATCTGTGCAGGGCTTGACACTTTGGCGTTGCGTAGAGACGTGGCCTCGTTGTGCGTTCTCTATCGCATATATAACGGGGAGTGTTCTGGGGAACTGTTTGACCTGATTCCTGCCGCAGGATTTTCAAACCGCACAGTACGCCACAAACTTAAATACCATCCACACCACCTGGATGCGTGGCACTCCAGTACTGTGCGGTTTCGAAGGAATTTCCTTCCACGTGCCACTCAACTGTGGAATGGCCTACCTGCGGCAGTTTTTCCAGGTCGATACGAAATGGGTACCTTCAAAAAGCGCGCCTACTCCCACCTCAAAGGCCGGCAACGCACCTGTAGCTCCTCTGGTGTTACACGGGGCCGGGGATCACTTACCAGCAGGTGACCCGTACGCTCGTTTGCCTTGTCCTTATCCATAAAAAAAAAAAAAAAAAAAAAAACCACTCTTGTTTTTTTTCTTCAGCTTCACGCTGTATTCCGCACATAGCAGGGTAGGCAGAGGAAACCTGAGAACCTAGTGTTAAAACACTCCGTTCTCTTTCTTTCAATTCCGTTACTCACTTTCCACCGGTTTGAGGCAACACAACGCCGCGCTTTGCTTTGTTATGAGACCCAGGAAATGAAAATACTAAATATTATTCAAAATTTTCAATTCCTGGAGTGGGAATCGAACCCACAATCTGTTGCGTTTACAGTCGCACGCTTGTGCCTCTGCGCCACTGCAGGCGTTGACACTCTACAAACACGTAGACACTCTTGTTTTCATTCATGTAGCAGCTTCACCTTTGTATAACAGTGTATTCATAGGGAATCTAGTGTTACAACACTCCGTACAACGCTTTCCATGCGAATTCAAGACATTTTGAGTTAAGTGGCGGGACTCAACGCCGTGCTTTGTCTTACCAGACAAGTACAATAAGCTTCGCTACTAACAAAGGCTGGAGATCTAATCTGAATGGTCTCTACAACAACTGAAACTCGGTAGGACGAGGGCGGTGGAAATCACTTCAACGAACTTACGTCCAAGAGTTATCTGTAGTTTGAAGTACTTCATAATGGGAGCTGAGTTATTGATTGTACTTTGTGTTAAATTGATGATTGGAATTGTGTTATTTTATTATATTAGAATTATTGTTTTGTTTCAAAATTATTTCTATTATTTCTGGCTTTATCCTTATTTTTCCTTATGCTATATACGAGGACCCAGTTGGCACAAACCGATGACATAAATAAAATAAACATAAAAAATATATTAATTTTTATTTTATTATACTATCTGATTACTTCATCAACTTATAAATGATTATATTAATATATGACGGCGATATACTTTTATAAATATTATGCAGATAGAGGAGTAAGAAAGTTATATACATATACTCTTAGTTTGAATCTTAGGGAATGATCTCCCTGCCGAGGTTTTCCCAGAGGGCTACAATATGGGGTTCTTCAAAAGGGGAATAAATAGGTTTTTGAAGGGTCGGCAACGCGTAAGTGATGCCCCTGGTGTTGCAAGCGTCCATAGGCCACGGTAACCACTTACCATCAGGTGGGCCGTATGCCTTGTTGCCACCGTCGTGGTATAAAAAAAAAAAAAAAGTTTACATAGAGAAGTGCAGAAAATTATTTTTTCTTTGACGTTGCCATGGTAACATGTATTTTGCCAATGGGTTAACCATTACATATAAGTAGTTGAAAATTGTGTAAAAACTTAATTCATACATTAATTTTTGCAATCTTATTAGCAACAGAGTGTGTATGTAATATCCAAGAGAGCAACTAGACGATTCCTACATTTATGAGGCTATTACCGTCGACGACATCCCAATGGGATAAGTTGACTCGTCTTCAGTTAAATCAGTTAATAATTAATCTGCTAATAGCTTTGTACTCTACTGACGGGACTCTACGGACTCTACGTACAGCTAGCGCTAAGAGGTTTAGTTCTGTCTATGTATTAGGCTTTTTAACAATCTTTTATGTGAGTAATCGGATTTAATTAAGTGTGTAAGAAGAATTATTTTTTTTCTTAGCGGCACGTTTTTTCCTACATAGCAGGGTAATCAGACAGAACCCAGAGTTGCGAGACCCTTGTTTTTGCTGTCCGTTCGAATTCTAGTGCCGAGACGTGGAACATATCACGCTTTGTCTTATCAAAACTAAAATTAAAGTGAATATTGAACGTATTTTATAATTAATTCGCTCAAAAGAGAAGAGAGAAGAGGGATTTCATATGTGAACGTATGTTTTCGTGTATACATACATACTCGTATATGATTCGATATTTGTACGTAGTTCACTTTTATTTGACTTCAAGTGTGTATGTATGATTCCATGTGTGCACATATGATTTCATGTCTGAACATATAATTTTATGTGTGTACATATGATTTCATGTGTGCTCGTATGACTCCATGTGTGCACGTATGATTACATGTGTGTTTGTATCATTACATGAGTGCACATATTATTTTATGTGTGCTCGTATGATTCCATGTGTGCACATATGATTTCAAGTGTGCTCGAATGATTTCATGTGTGCACGTGTGACTTCACGTATGGACATATGATTTTATGTATGCACATATGACTCCATGTGTGCACATATGATTCCATGTGTGTGCGCTTCTGTATGCGCATATAATTTCAAGTGTGTTTGTATGATTCCATGTGTGCACGTATGATTACATGTGTGTTTGTATCATTACATGAGTGCACATATTATTTTATGTGTGCTCGTATGATTTCATGTGTGCACGTGTGACTTCACGTATGGACATATGATATTATGTATGCACATATGACTCCATGTGTGCACGTATGATTTCATGTGTGCACATATGATTTCATGTGTGTTCGTATGTTTTCTTGTGTGCTCACATGATTCCTCGCGCATAATCCTAATATTGTGAGTTAGTGATATAATTTCAATTATGACGCAAGATGCATGCTTATGTTTCAAAATCTCAACTCTCGGACGGAGGGTATCTCTGTTTTCATAGGAACAAGGGATATGTGCGTAACTACAAGAAATATAAGTGAAGCAAGCAGCAGAATAGGGAAGCAACAAAAATTTGTTTGATTTACTATTTTGAATTTAATGGCAAAAATTTATTAATTTTTTTATGTGAGCATCGATTATTTATATAGTATATAATAAATAGAACGATGGTTTTATAATATTCTGTTATTGTAAAAAATAATAAGGTTTTAGTTAAATTCTTAAAGTAGCCCGATGGGAATCGGGTTATAAGGACTCTTCACCACTGGTGTATACAATGTAGAATTCTATTGTTACTAGAAACATTTTGCGATTTTCCGACTGTATTGCCTTTTTGTATTCGTACAGGAATACAAGTGCAGAGTGTAAAGTGCAGTATAAGAATTGTTAATGGGCATATTTATTGTTATTTTATTTCTTCTAATATGAATGAAAAATGAAAATCCTTAGAAATACTTGTATTATATTAAATATTTGCTTTATGATTATGTGTATTTTACTAACGATTTTTGCACGCAATGCCTCAATTCCGCGGAAAGTGGGGAGCGGAGTGTCTTAACACTAGGTTCCCCCTACCCTGCTATATGCGGGATACAGCGTAAAGCTCTATGTATGTATGTACTAACGATTTTTCTTAACCAATTGAATGACCCATTTCTAATTTACCTAAAACATACAAAAAGCACCATGCTGCATATATTTAAATATTTAATTAAGTAATTTGCATAGGAGAGGCTAGATGTCTAGGCGACGGATGTAGACGACAAACTGCTGACAGACGCTCTGAGAGCACGAGGATGCTTCACTTAACTTGCGAGACAAAGCCGTCCCCAACCTCTACACTGTGCAATTAGTGACTGACAATTATAGTTTACTTCGTTTTAAATACTAGAATACGTTACTTATTATAATATGGTTAGTTTAGTTAGTTAGGATAATTAAAAAAATTAAGCTTTAAGGTTTTTTCCGCTTAGAAAATCTAGTCAAGATACCCGGGTTTCCTACTATCCTAGAAATTCAGACATTGCGTGTTGAGTGGCGGAACTCAACGCCTTTTTATTAAATGGAGAAATGAAAATAATTTTAGCCTTCATCAAAAAATCATTTTCCCGAGTGGAGATCGAATTACACCAATCGTGTTCACAGTGAAATACTGTGTCACAGCGCCACGTCAGTTTCAATTATGATCATCTGTATTGTGCCTAGTTAATAAAAAACTTATGTACGAGAGGTACTTTGAAATATTTTCATGTTTATAATCCTATAATTTTATAATAATCATAAATATAAATAGCCCGCTAGGCACACAGACATATTTAACAATGTATATACATTTTTTCTGAAAACATTTAGTGCTCTAGCCATATATGTTCTTGTCGAGTGATATTCTTATATGCTTGTTACAATCTATTTTCTAAAAATGAAGTGTTTCCATAAGGTCCGGGTTCGAATCCCGCTAATCATTTTTTTATATGTATTCAAATATTTTTCCTTAGTGAGTGGATAACATTCTAAAAAAAATACTAGAATAACACACAGGCATACAGTTTAATTACTTAAAGCGTCTTTTCAATGGTACCATTCAGTACGAAAAAGGGGCAGATTCACATCCTTTTTTCGTAATACTTTAAAAGGATTCTCAATGTGTAGAGAAAAAATGAATAAAAGTAGAAACCGTGGAAAATCTTAAGGAAATCAGGAAATCAGTATTAATTATATATAATATAAATTTTATAAGCATTTTGTAATAAATACACATACATTTATTATACGTGCAACATCTTAAAGTGTGGTCAATTATAAGTCGTAAAACTTACTTTGTTGTAAGTTAATATTATATTTTTACTTTTTTGCAATTGTACGCTTTTCCCGTATAACAGGATTGTTAGAGAGCCTAGTGTCTAGACTCTCTGAAACTCTCTTTCTGTCGCAATCTGACTCTGCAATCCGAAATCGAAATCGAAACTATATGTTGTATGGCGAAACTCAACACCACACCTGATCTTACCAGATTGTAGACGAGTAATTTTTTTTTTAGCTTCACGCTGTATTCTGCACATAGCACGTAGCAAGCGTAGGCCGAGGGAACCAGAGAGCCTAGAGTTAAGACACTCCATTCTCTTTACCATTTCCATTCCCCACTTTCCTCCAGATTGAGGCACTGCGTGCTGAGTGAAAGTGCCGAACTCAACGCCGCGCTTTCCCTTGTTACCAGAACGAAGAAACGAAAATACTAAATATTTTAATATCCTCGAGTGGGAATCGAACCTTCAACCTATCTCAGTTACAGTCGCACGCTTGTGCCTTTGTGCCACGACAGGCCAATAAGTAATTAGGTAAATATAATTATTCCCCCGAGCGGAGATAGATTCTACAATCATTTCGTTTAAAAATCTAGCATTGCATTTCTTATCATAAATGTATTTTTAAATAACAATAAACAATTAGCAAATATATCTATAATACCTTCTGTAAAAATCAGGCAATGACAGATAATAAAGATAAACAAAAAAAACCTATAAATTCAAATTTTATTACTGGCATAAAGTAAAAATAAGTAAATTTATAATAAATACATGAAAAAATAGGTTAATTTCTGCGTTCCAACTGGACCTTGAACTGATCGATATGTTTCATCATAATGCCGTACTTCACTCGTAATGGGTTCTTCACATCGTAAGTATAACTTGAGGCGGGATTGATTTGGTATTTTCGTATTATGTGAGCTAATGTTGTTTTCAGAAATAACATCGCGTATCGGCTACCTGTCAATTAAATATTCATTATGTTACATACATACATAACTTCATACTGTATCCCGCATATAGTAGACTAGGCAGAGGGAGCCTAGTGTCAAGACACTCCGTTCCCCACATTCCGCAAGAAATGAAAAATTACATTTCGTGAAATGGGAACCGAACCCACAACCTGTCGCGTTTACGGTCGCCCACTTGTGCCTCTGCGCCACGACAAGCGTCATTTATTATATTAGTGTATATATTTGTATTCGTGTCAGATTCTGCTAATGGAGTAAAGACAAATCTTTGAAATCTATATATACAAAATGCTTACGTTACTAAGTGACTGACAGACAATGTACAATTTAAACCGTTGGCTATAGAAAATCAACCATTGGCAAGAAATAAATAGTCTAACAATTCATTTGGCGGGCCATTTATTTTCGCGGGTTGATTTCACATTTGAAAATTTTTCCAATCTGATAAGACAATATATATATTTTGCATAATCATAAAATCATCTTAAATAGACGGTTGAAAAGAAAAACAGATTGGTTTTGCTGTCAGGCTTTTAGGTGAAAACCACTAATTATGTTCTCTTTGGTAAATACGCAAAAAAAACTTGGAAATTTGAGAATATAAAAGTAAATATGCCTTTACCGACACAATTTCGAGACGCATAGCTAAATGGCATAAATGCAGCAAGTTGTTTCGGCGTAGCGTTCAGGAACCTCTCAGGTTTAAACTCCTCTACGTCGACCCCCCAGCACTGCGGATTGTGGTGCAGACCCCATATGTTAACCAGGATCTGACTGCCTTTGCAAAGTACCAGGCCGGATGCTATGAGACAAAAAAATCTCCTTAGTATTTCGTGGATTAACCATATGGTGTGGGGTAAAATTATCATTTTTCAAGTATTCAAAATTTTTAATTTTAATAGGCTGAAGCCTAAGTTAAAAATATCACACGTTTTTGAAAACTTGCCAGTAATAGTAAAATCTCGGTAACTTTAGTAGTTTTTGCGTAAAAAAGGAACAAACATTCGCCCGTTTTTACAAGCTATTTACTATATATTAATAGTATGACATATATAACAAACCGTATTTTACTTACGCAGTTTGGTGTCTTCATGACAGGTTCTGATTATAATGGGAGCGGGCGGGTAGAGGCGCATTGACTCTTTTAGAACTGCTTCTAAATATACTAATTTAGGAACATCCTCAATTGTTATTGTATCAGATTCACCAAATACCGATTGAATTCTGAAAAAAAAAGCAAATAAAATGTATAAAACAAGGAATTACCAGTCATGGGAGTATGCAGCGTGCAAATTTTGTAACAGAAAACTATTATATCTTATATGATTTCCCTCATTTGCCACAAGATGGGAAATTTATAATATTTATGCTAACAATATTTAAAAGGTGATTGTGGTGCAGTGGTCAGTGTTTGACTGTAAGTTTGGATTTCTATTCAGAACGCTTATATTAAAATCATGTTTGTTTCCACGTTCTGTTTATGATTTATTACGGGGTCTTGAGTTCCGCCACTCAACACGCTATTTCTCGTATTCAGATGGAAAATGCAAAAATCAGCGTGACAATAGGGTCCCTCTGCGTGAAGCTGCTATTAATATGCCGAAAAGAGTAAAAAATTATCTAAATGTACTTTAGTATCACGTCCTTTTTTCACGAATAAGTTTTAACCCTAATAAAGTTATTAATAAAATAGAAATATTTGGACTAGCTCCATTAACATTTTTAATTAATTTCCATAGTTCTAAATATCAATTGGTAACTTACTCGTGGTAAACTTTTTCCTGCACATCACAATGTTGTGACAGAAGAGTCAGTGTAAAGCAAGCCGCCGCCGTAGAAGTGTCTGTAGCAGCTAGTATCAGGGTGAGAGATTCTTCTGCGATCTCAACATCAGAGTAACCTTGGTCTCCACCGGAATACTTCCACAGTAACTCCACGAAAAACTTTTTTTCATCATCACCTGATATGATACTTATTATATGTAATTTTTTAAGTAATTTATTACTGAAATATTTTTAGGTTCTGTCTTCTTAACAACAAGGGAATGGAATAACTTTATTTTTGTGTATGGGAAATGTCCAACAATTTTTTTGACATTACTAGTGTCCCCGTGAATGCGTTAATAACGAATTGCGTAGTGACGTATATGTCACTTTATATAAACAGGGATGTCAAATAGTGTGTGTGACATTTAGTTTATTAAATTAATATACTTTTTATGCATTATTTTTAAGAAATATTAGCATTCTGCACTCGTTCTCTATATAAACTATAAGTGTGCCAAGTTTCGTGCTCCTCCGTTTGCGTAATTTTCGTAAAAAGGGATCCAAAGTTTATGCTTCACGTATTTGTAAATAGATACTATGCCGAACTGTCTTAGGCAACATGTATAATAATATATCTCCAAGGAATTTTATGTATTTTCTGGATATAGTTGTTTTCAAATTGATAAGAGCAAATGTATAAACAAAAAAAATCTACCCTAATCTAGACTGAATAATGAAAATTATTCTTGGCGGAATAAATTAGTCAAATCTATTTTTTAACCAGTTCCATTCTGTGAAATTACTATAGCGGCGTATTTTAGTCAGAAGAATTATTGTCGAGAGAGAGAGAGAGAACAATCGTTTGACCTATTAATACAACAATATCATTTTAATTTTACCTATTTTTAGTTAAACTCGGTATATTTATTAAGTATACAATACCGAATTATCATAAATAAAAATATATACATAGTGTCTTTTAAATGTTGCGCTGCAGAAATTATTACTTATTTATACAATATTTCAAAAAACAGATATCATTGCATAGATTTTTCTACTCACATTTTTCTGGATGCATTTCATTTGCTTTCATAATATTTCTTCTTTCCTTGATCAACTAGAAAGAAAATAACCATTACTGCTAAACCAACAACATACTCGTAAATACTTCAAAATAATAAATAAACATATTCTTTAACCTTATTAACAAATTCATGTATGATGTTCCTAGTGTCAGTCTGTTTGGTGTAGACCGGCATCAGTTGGTAGATGGCGTCGTTGTGAAGCCAGAACTGACACAGACGGACTGACAGGTTGTCTAAGTGTTCTACAAACGCTCGGGAGAACGGATGTTGTGAGTGTTTTTGTACGTTTAACCTCTCCCCAAATATTGTTTCTAAAATATTTTTTGTATTAGTTATATATATACATATTATAGGTTTCTTACGTCTAGACATCTTTTAACATTATATATGTAAATTATTGGGCAAAAAAATTTGATGAGAAATTCTTTACATTAAATTTTCATGTAGTGAAGTCACAACCGTTTGAAATCTTATTGATTTTTAAATTTAATAATTTTTCTAAAGTATTGTTTATTCTAAATGAAAACTGATAATTTCTGTCTTTTACACTTTGAAACGGTAGGGAAAGATCTTGAAGACCTGTTTTAATGATGAAAGTTGACTTAGTGATGAAACAGGCAAAGTTCTAAACAGTTCTTCTAAAATTAGAGAAGAATTGTTAACTTACTCTTATATTTTCTTAAAAGCACCGTCTTAACAATTTTACATAATTTATTTTAATGAATCATATAAAAAAATAGTTCAATATTCAAACCACAAGCGGAGTCCAACGCGTGTGAGCACAAGTAGTTCCAAAATGAGAAGTCTCCCTTCCCAGTCACTTGGTTAAGTCGTTCGACTAAAACCTTACTATTACTCTCGAATACGTCGATGAAATTATTAACATGTTTTGGCGAGTTGGCTTGGCTCAGAATCCTGCGACGACGACGCCAGAGACTTACTGTAAGGAAATTGTAATATTTTAATTATTTTCCTTGTTATAACTTACAGTATATATGACTTTTATAAAACTTTACGCTTTTTTTTCATATAGAAAGATTGTCAGAAAGAACTCAGCTTCAAGAAATTTTTGTTTCGCGCTTCCTGCCCGAATTCAATTCATCGCGTATAGATTGGTGAAATTTATCGTCGTTTGTTTTAATGGAGCGGAGTAATTTTTTTTTTTAAATATATTGTTTTTCTCAAGAGCGGATCGAACCCACACTCACGGTGCTCACAATCAAAAGAACACGCTGAACCCAATGGTGGTTCAGTTTCCTCTGAATGATTGATATTTTATTTATTTTCATTTTCCCGCTCTGGTAAGTTAAACCGTGGCATTGACTTCCGACGCTCAACAAGCAATACCTCGAATTAGGCATAAAATGGAGAATAGAGTGCTTAATTATTAAGTTTCTTTGTCTATCATGCTATAGGGGATAAAGTGAAAAGCTGAAAAAATATATATTAATATTCATAATTTCTAACCTGGTGCATACGCAGAACCGTTACCTATCAGATGATGAGCTAACTTCGCTAGGGGACCCTTATCCAAATTACTCTTTAACACTAACTGTGAGGCTTCTGGCTCAGATATAGCTGTAAAAAGTATTGTAATTTACCAAAAAAAAACATATCCATATATATTATACTAGCTTTATAAATACAAAAGTTTGTGAGGATGCATGGATGCTTGTTACTTTTTCAGGCAGCAACTACTGAACGAATCTAGATTAAACTCTAGAATAATATAGATAATACATCAGAATAAGACATGGACTGCAGTTTATAAAAAAAATGTTTTCTTTTTTTAATAATAAATTAAAAGGATGGCAAACAAGCGGAAGGACTACCTGATGGTAAGTAACTACTTACCTTAAGGTACCTTCGCTCTATAAATGGAACTGCGTGCGTGCGATACGTTGCCGGCTTTTTTTGTTATTTGACTATAACATAAGGGATTTGTCCCTTTAGGTTAAGCAAAATTAAATCATTTTTTTTATATATATGAGCCATGCATGATATGCGAGAGAAAGAAAGCGTGATGCTGATAAATTGTATAGATTGTGTGTCAACATATCCTTTCCTCACCTATGTACAACTGGTCGCCGAGCCATATGCTGACCATGCCGTGTTTGCTTCTGTACGCTTGTTGAGCCAACTCCTTGAAGCTGTTCATGCGATCTGATTTCAAATTTTATATATATATATATATATATATATATATATATATTTAATTATGCTTATGATTATTTCATTATTATGAAATTATTACATTTTCAAATTTACCATTTTGATGGAATATATATAATTGGAGGAAATGTATCGAATAAATGTAATTTTTTATTACTATTAAAAAAGTATTTAACTTTATATTCATTTGCTACTTAACTTTTAGTAAATTTGTGTAAAAAGTTAAAACAATTATATAAACCAACAAACATTGTGCTATATTATAACCATGGCTAAGGTTTTAACTAACTTCAAATAAAGTGCACTTAAAAAAATTAAATACATACATACATAGCTTCACACTGTATCCCGCATATAGCAGGGTAGGCAGAGGGAACCTAGTCTTAAGACACTCCGTTCCCCACTTTCCGCTGTATTGTGGTTAGCAAACCCAGGAAATGTAAAATTTAATTTCCTGGAGTGGGAATAGAACCCACAACCTGTCGCGTTCACCTGCCTTACCTGCGCCATGACAGGCGTTACGTCAAAGTCAAAGTCAAAGTCAAATAATTTTATTCAAAATAAGAAGTTACAAGCTTCATTTTTTGAACGTCAAATAATTTACCACCGGTTCACTAAATTTAATGCCTCAGACCTGAGAAGAACCGGCGCAAGAAACTCAGCGGGACTATTTTTTTTTTTTTTTTTTTTTTATATTCGACAATGGTTTACAATTCTAATATATCTATATAATCTCTAATTCTATACGTTCCTTTTAAGAATTTTATTTTATTTCATTTAAAATTTTAAAACTAAACATTTGTTCTAAATAAGTTTAATATTAATATAGTTATGTGCCTATGTTATATTCAATCTAATTAATTATTTGTAGTCATTAAATTAAATTCACTAAGTAGAATTTGTTCAACGTTAATACTAAAATATCAGAAATATTTACATTCATAACAATTCAGTATTAATTAATATACTCAAATAAATAAACATTAATTTACGAGTATATCAGGTCGAATGCACCTATTACCTAATTGTGCACAGTTAGACAGATTTTTACAATAGATACTATGGTAGTGGGTTTGATTTCCAGGTTCTTTTTATGTTGCTGTATGTGGAGACATTTTAAGTCAGAAAATTATGAAAACAAGTCGTAATTGATCTTTACTACTTTTCATAATAAACCTTTATTGATGAAACTATTTTAACTGTATTAATTGTATATTTGGAGCTACTGGCCACAGACTATTGCAAAATGTTCAAAACGTCGTTTTTTTATGGATAACAGATGGCAAATGAGCAGATGTACCACTTGATGGTAAGTGGTTTCCTTCGCCTATGTACATCTACAACACCAGAGGTGTTGTATACACGTTGCTGACCCAGAAGGAAGGGGAGGATAATGTAGTAGTCCGCTATCGGAACCACCACATTCTGGGGTAAGGATGGTGGGAATAGGGGAAACCTGGCTTACATGCCATCGAACCGGAACATCGGAACATTATTAGATATTTGGCGTTTCGTCTTTGACGTGATAGCCAATCGGAGGACAAACCTCCTACCACCAAACTACTGGGACACCCGCCTCTTACGGGACGTTACACAGCGACGGGAAATGTATTCTATCTCCGTCCTCTCACATAGAAAAAAATATACTCTCTAAAATATACTTTCGAATACCAAAATATACTTGATTAATTTAGTTAAAAAATTTATAAAAAAATATTTGACTTTGACTTTGACTTTAAACTATTAAAGTCAAAGTCAAAGTTAAATTTTTTTTTATTCAAAGTAAGAAGTTACATGCTTCATTTTTTGAACGTCAAATAATTTACCACCGGTTCACAAAATTTAATGCCTCAGACCTGAGAAGAACCGGCGCAACTCAGCGGGACTTCTTTTTCAGTCAATAATTCACAATTATTTATTAGTGACAATGATACCTCTGAAATAGAATAATAATTCTAAATGTATACAAAAATTCAATACGAATACCTTCACCGCTCCCTAGGAAAATATGAGCGTGTCCAATAACAGGTATATATCGGTACTCAGTTTTCAATACTCCATGCAGCTTCCACATTTTCATTCTTTTCACTCGATGTCCTATCACCAGCACTGTTATGACTAACACAAGCACGCATTGCAAAAACATTGCGAAAAATATATTAAATTAGTATATCTGTTTAGGTCGTTTATTATGCCACTTCGAACGTGATAGTGACTGAACACTACGCCTATGCCGCGTTATATGACGAATACGAGAAGGTTGTTGTTAAAAGTATGGCAGTACTTCTTTAACGTTTTACATTTTATACTCTTGTACTTTTGACCCCGTTGAGTTTATATAGATATATGATTGCAACTATATATTCGTTTGGATTATGTTTTTATTACTATTTAATACTTTGTATGCAAGGTTTTTATATTAGCATATATTATCTGTCGGGTTTCACGTTTTTTAAATGTTTTTGTCAATATTTTGATATGTATGTTTTTTTCAGATCCACACTTTATCTCATAGGGTATTCATAGAAAACCAATATACGTGTATATATGATATCAACACACTTTACTTAAATTTTCATTTTTCGCCCGAACTAGAGATATTGCATGTAGAGTAGCGGAACTCAACGCTGCACTTTATGTAACCAGAGGGAAGAAAAAATTCAAATAAAGTCATCTCCACGAGTAGAGTTGAATCACAATGGTTCCTAAATTCATTTTTACTACCGTATTACTATTTTTTTTTTATACCACGACGGTGGCAACAAGGCACACGGCCCACCTGATGGTAAGTGGTTACCGTGGCCTATGGACGCTTGCAACACCAGGGGCATCACTTACGCGTTGCCGACCCTTCAAAAACCTATTTATTCCCTTTTTGAAGAACCCCATATTGTAGCCCTCTGGGAAAACCTCGGCAGGGAGATCATTCCACAATTGGAGAGACCGCGGAAGAAAGTTCCTTTGAAATCGAACTGTTCGGACTGTAATTTGTGTATAGACATGGCACTTATGTGTCGGTAGATAGAAGTTGTATAAAGATAAATAAATATACTAATAGCCCCTTTGACTTCGAAGTTTCTGATACATTATTCAAAAAAAATACTGGTTTCCTGTACTTCTTTTCCATGTACACCATATGTATGCCAATTTTCATACACCTCCGTTCCCGTAGTTTTTATAATAAAAGATTCATAGTTTTCACGGGTTAATATAATTTTACCTATATTTGCATACTGCTGTCATTTCATAGTGAAAGTTTCTGAGTATCGAAGTAGTTCAGTAGCAACCGGTAGAACTGCAAGTCCAAAATAACTGGCAGATCAATATTCGAAATAGCATCGGGTCCGGTTATCTGCCCGATGCTCGATGCCCGCTGTCGGACTCACTATGTAAAGTCATAAATTATTTGAATGTCTGATTCTCTTAGTAAACCTAGGCTTAGTGGTTACTGGAACTATTGTGATGGAATTTTTTGTGATTTTATAGTATGTTATATAAGAATAGAATAATAATTAAGAATTGTCATTATTAAGATAATTTCGTATGTTTGTATGCATTATATATCTATATGTCCATAGAGCATACAAATGTAATTTTTCTCTCATATTTGGGTAGTCAGAGCGAACAACACTGTTCTGCACTTTCACGTGAATTCGATAAATTGCGTGTTCCGTGACGCGGAACTCAACGCCGCCCTTTATTTGACCAAAGCAGAGAAATAAAAATATTTTACATATTATTATCAATAATGCCCTCGAGTGGGAATCGAACTTATATGTAATTGTGTTTACAGTGAGACGCTATGCCATTGCGAGATGCTGTGCTTAGTGCGCATTGAACTCATTACTCTTAAGTAGAAATCTTTGTGATTGTTAGGAAGAGTTCTTAACAGTCAAAGATTACTAGATTTTATCATTTTGTTATAGTGTAGCCAAATTAGAGTATTTAAATTAATTTTCCACAATGAAAGGGACATGTTTCTCGAAAGTTTGAAATTCAGGTACAAGTTGCAGTAGCTCAGTTGTGCGACAAAGTTTGTTCATCCACAGACGTACATTTCACGCGATCGGTGCTAAAACTGAAATTGCTGTTATACTTGATATGTATATTTTGTTATTATATATTATGCGTTATTTTCACATGGATTAATTGTATTTAAATGAGGAAAGAGGAGAACGGAGTGTGTTATATCAAAACATTCTGCGCTCTATGTTTACTCTGCTATGCAAACAAAAAAAAATATTATTAATTGTTTTGAATATTTCATTATACAGGGAATATGGTAAAAGTCTGAGAAACAGAACAAAAGTATTACTTTAGAAATTTAGCCTAAGATAGACTGTATATTTATCGTATTATCTCTCTCTACTTCTACTTCATCAGTAGTATTAGAATAATTGTAAGGTATTTTTAACTGTCTTTTTATATTTTAGCGCTTGTCGTGGCGCAGATGCAACTGTAAACGCGACAGGGTGTGGGTTCGATTCCCACTCCAGGAAATGGGATTTTTCATTTTCCTGGGTTTGGTAACAAAGCAAAGCGCGGCGTTGAGTCCCGCCACTCAGCACGTAATACCTCAATTCGGCGGAAAGTGAGGAACGGAGTGTATTAACACTAGGTTCCCTCTGCCTACCCTGCTATATGCGGGATACAGCGTGAAGCTGAATGTAAGTATATTTTAGTCTAAAATATAACATTACTTATATTACATACTGTGTAATATATTTTATTTCGACTTAATCCTATCCATTTATGTATTTCCTTATCATTACGCATTATCGTTGCGTTGAATTTGAAATCACAACTACTGTGAAAACGAATAAATTTTGTCGAAAATCGATGCAAATAATTAAATTTCAATTTTAAATTTTAAAACATATTATATATTTTACTGCCCCAACTTCATAAAGTACCCTGTTATATAAAAATGTTAATTGTCCGCAGTAACATCTCACAATGTTTCCGGTGTCGGTCAGTAGCTCAGCTTTACGAGCGGTTTCGTCTGTTTGACGACTAATATTGTCTCCAGTGAACTTTGTTAGTGGTGTCACCTGCCGCCCGCCTGCTTTTTATTGGGGCATAAACTTCAAGATAAGACGTTTTGTGAGGCCAAGCGATAACGTGGTTAACTTTTGGGTCTGTAGTTGGAATATCTGAGTTGCTTCAATGGGAACTAAACGAAAATTGTATTTTATACATTTTTTACAAAAACTTGATTTTTTTATATTTTTAATGTGTTATGAATATATCTGGATATGAATAACATGTTAAAAACTGTATAATTTTTTTTATTTTGTGGTATAAAAAAATATTTAATAAATAGCATGCTCTCTTGCCAAACGATGGTTCTCAAAAACTATCTTTCGGTAAAATTCATTGTATTGGTAAAATTCAATTTTGAAAAACGCAGATCTATGCAGACGCGCAAAGATATTTGGTAATAATATTAAAATCTTAACAAAAAAAGACCGTCTGACTTTAAATAGAATGCACTATACTATGCTACAATATTTTTGGAAATAATTATACTTTATTATAATATTTTTCTTAAGTATAACTCAAAAACTACTCGTCAGATTTTGACTAAATTTAAATAGGACCGAATCAAAAGCAGAAATTGGTTAATCCGGTAAAAAATTGTAATATTCTTTATTGCACCAACAAAAATAATAAATAAGTGGTTGAAAAGAAATAAAATAATAAAATACACAAGTTTACACAAGGGTTTATCTCTTGAAGAGATCTCTTCCAGCTAACCTGTGGAAGAGGATGGATGTCAAAAAATGGGATAGAAAAACCGTGCAATAGTAGAAAAAACAAAAAAAAAAGAAAAAAAATACATGACATAAATAATACACACACATATATATATATATATATATATATATGTGTGTAAACAAAAATATACGTATCTATAAAGTAATGCGGTAACACACAAAAAAGAGTCGGTTACGAATTATATTCTTAAAAAATATATTATTAAGATAAATATTAAGCACGAGTCTTAGATAAGGCTTTATGTCAGTACAGACACTGTATTATTATCAGCAATAAGTATTAAAAGCTGTTCTTTTATCTGTATTCTTCTTTTATTATGCTATGTTCATTACCAGCAGTCCACGGCATAATTTATCAAGGTAGTAACTGCACTAAAGAGGTATAACGTTATCACAATGCTTAATGTGGTTTGTACCAACTCGCCTTTAAGAGTATCGCTACAACAACTACTCGCGGTTGACAACAAGTAACGGTCTTTGCTTCAGATTTTATTGTTAGAGAATGATGTTATACGAAAATTTGATAGTTTAAGGAAAATATTCTAAAGATTAGTCTTGTCATGAATTTTATTTGATAAGATAATCAAAAATTCAGTCTCCATTGTGTAATGCTTTCTATAGTGGATGACATAGTGTTTTGACACTAGGTTCTTTCTAACTATTCCGCTTCAAAAAGCTGGTGGGTGCTCTTAATCAAAGTTTTTAATTAATCAAGGCTGTTAAATTTATATGTCGGCAGGGCCGTATTATTAACCTCGTCATCCAACATAGTGGGCGTATAAAATGGGTAATCGAACAAAGAGACCAAGAGAACACAATTAACACAAACACAATTCACAATTTTATGAACACGGTTATAACTAAACGTAGGTAACAGTTCCTAGCTTGGAGGAGAACCGATCCCGATGACGACCAAATCGTAAGTCCCTCTTGGTCCGACGTCATCCCACCGGCTAGGCTCTGTTGTAGCACGAGCCAATCGCAACACTGCGACGGAGCTGCCATCCACCGGAACTCGTGCTTCGTTCAGTTATCAGTCCGTACTAATAACCGTCTCCGACATATATATAAAGTTAATAATATTTTCAGTAAAGGAGGCAGACAAAATTGGTGTTCGAAATAAATACGTCACTTAGCATTTCCGTATTTAATTTTACCAGAACGGGGAAATAAAAATAAACTTATATATACTCGGCGGACTTATTCATTCCTATGAGTGAGAATCAAACCTACAGCCATCGGCGTACAGTCAGATGCTCTCCCACCCCACAATAGCCTCAACTTCCTAAAAGAAAAATGTATTATTTAATCAATAGTTAGTAAAACAGACGAACGATGCCATTCCAAGCGGAGATCTTTATGCAAACTCCATACCATTTTTAATTTACATAGATATTATACAGGCACAGAATAATGTTATAAATAGCACTCTCGCGCAAACGTCGAATTAGGGATCCCAATTTGCAAGGGACGATGTGTATTTACTTTTAAATTGACCCATTTTCACTTTGTTGGTGCCTGTGCCCTGTTTGATATCACTTGGTATATCCATATATATTCTTTTTGGCAAAATTATACAGTCCCCAATTATGTTAATGTGGGACAATATTCTGTGTGAAATTTCATTAATTCTTTTTTTCGTTTTTGAATATTGGCTGTGATTAGTGATGTTTTTTTTTCAGTTGTTTGTTATAATGTATGGCACAAAGATGAAATACAGAGTGTCTTGATACTAAGTTCTCTTTGATTTCTCTGTTATGCGGGAAAAGCGTAAAGTTAAATAAAAAACAATAAAGATTGTCTATAATAAATATTCTTGCATTTGAGATCACCTTGACGAAGTGCGACAGCGACAATACACAATGTGCCAAATTTAGGCGGATAGTGGAGTGATCTTGACACTAGGTTATCTTCGACTACCCTGCTTTACGGGAAAAATCTTGAGGCATAAAAAAATATTGTACTTTTAGTTAATTTTTGCATATATTAAATAAGATATTGTGACATTTTAATAAACTTTCCCTTCTCATCTACAAATATAAAAGTGTGTATTTACAAGTAACAACAATAACGTCGGCGCACTTTTTCACATCGCTCGATTTTTCCTCCTCCCTTTTATAATTCCGGTCTCTCGCAATGCAAATGCTGCGTGAAAGCGTATGCTCGCTGTCCACTCTCTACGAAATGAGCGTCGTAATGTTCTCGTGTATTCAACGCTTAACTTTAGAGCTTTTGTTGAATGTATCCATGTTATATGGAAATTAATATATGTAAATTGAAACGAAATTAAATTTTGGTTTTGCAAGTAAAATTGGACAAGAATTTATTTTTTACCCATTATGAATGCTGTTCCTATGAGAGATATAAGTGAAATTATGAAGGAATTTGGATATGGTACTTATTATAGTACTTACTGATAATGGTATGGTACCCTTGTTTTTAGTGAAAAAATATGGCAGAAACAATAGCGAAACCTTGTAAGAAAAAACTTCTTAACATTCCGTGAATTTAAAGTGCGGATGCTGTGCCCATCAAGTTGTAGGAAGAAGAGCTCGAAGCATTGCCGGAGACTTGTTAACCAAATGTCTAAGACATGCATACACACATAGCTTCACGCTGTATCCCGCATATAACAAGATAGGCAGAGGGAACCTAAGAACCTAGTGTTAAGACACTCCGTTCCCGTCCGTTCCGCCCCCCAACAGTAGGTCTGACATGCCCCATAAAATGCATTAACGCTTGCTTCCACTATCCTAACCTCTTTCTACCTTCCACGTAAGTCGTACTCTACAAAGAGACCGTTTATAGATTTGAACACGTGCCTGTCGCCCTACACTCATCGATGTCTGACTACGCCAAGATGACATAGGTTATAAAATTAAAGTAAATTCCTTATTATTTGTTACTGCATCAATTAATCTTACATTACGTATGTACTACGTTTATCCGAAATTCAGGAGAAACATTAAATTTCAGGTAATTACTGCTGTAGTATAAATCCTGGGTTAGTGTATTTACTGCATACATTTAATTTTTTATACCAAAAATAATGAAGCAATGAAAACAACTTTAATATTAAATGAAACTATGTTAACTGGATTAATAGTGTATATTTTAGTATTCGCAAGTTCGTTTTAGGAAATCCGACATTTCGATCACTTTGGTCCGTGGTCACTATCCACTCCAAAAATGAATTCTCAAATACCAAAATATATATGATTTAATATAGTTTCATTTGATATGTGTAAAAATCGCAAAAATCAAAGATCTTATTAACTTTTCTAATAAGTATCTTTTGGTAAAAGAAAAAAATCTCAAGCATGCAGTAGGGTATAAAATTTTAAAATACATACTACGGTCTCTACTTCTGACTGGTTTCGAGATATTTAACGTCGCGGGATTAGTCGTACTACAGTAAGAATTAATTTTCATATGATCATGCACCCAACCAGGAATGAACTCACAAGCATTGCTTACAGTTATGTGGCTAAAAATACTGCTGGGTACATGACCTCTAGACATATATAAGATAGTTAGTGCATCAAGTAGACGACTTATTAATGGATCTAAATATATTTTTAGGCTTCTAAGTATAGCTGCACTTTGTAAATGTGCTATAAGAATTTTTCAACATCCATTTATAGGAAACGTTTTTATGTGGTATGGCTTTCTGTAAAGATTAATAAAATATAATATATTACAACTTTTTTTTTCCTGTGTTGATTCGGCAGGATCAGTCCTAAACTATAAGCAGATTTATGTGTGGTTTACTGGCATTTTGAGGAACCTACCCAGCGGAAGACTCCTACTCATCTGCTATCAGGTCTGGATATCATGTCGTTTCAGGCGTTTATTGTAACTAATATTAATTAGTTCTGTGGCTAGGTCATTCGGATGTTTACTGAGCCGATTTTGAAGTGGATGGTGTTGCTTTTTTTTCTTCTCTTTCACCGTTTTACATTGAGGTAGTCGTGGATTTCGAATTGGTGATGGCCCAGGGCGTTGACAAATGTGGATACAATTCTTACTTCTGGATGATAGATAGCACTGGAGTGCAATACAAGGCGCGCCCCATACTTTGATCCCATATATCCACACAGGCTTGAGAATCACTTTGAAGATGAGCAGTTTGTTATCTAATAGAGTTTTGAGTTGCGTGCCATGAGCCAGTATATATTTCTAAATCTTATGTTCACTTGTCGCGCTTTTGTTTTAATATGTTTCTTCCACGTCAGTCTCCTGTCAAGGTGTGTTAAGATATTTGACAGAATCACTCCTTGGCCAATCTTACATATTTATAACCCTAAGTGACTATATATTTAGTTTCTGATTGTAAACTTTGTGTGATCGATTCTCACTGAGTGAATAATTATATTTAAATCATCTTATCGTCGTTCTGATAATATTAAACACGGCGTTGAGTTTTGCCATTCGGGAAATGCAATGTCTCTATTTCAAATTTCCAATGTTTTGACTAGGTTCTCTACGTTGTGCTATGAGAAAAGAGTAAAAACTGTTGTATATAAATATACCCAAAATTGATTTGAATCGCAAACATTAATTACTACTGCTATACTTGTCTACCAAACAGCGGAGTTGTTTCAGCTTATCACTTTATTATTAGTAGAGCTTACGCCAAAGTTATAAATTTTCAGTTTTATTGTGAATGAAACACAAGAAGCGCTAAACTTTTTCAATCTAAGAGTCGGAAGAACTGTAAACGGATAAACTTCGCTCATACGAGTATGTTGAGAGGAGTGCGCTTTATGTCAGACACCTTGTTATAATGCCGATATTATAAAATATTATATATAGCCTTTCTAAATTTGAATCTGGGTATAGAGTTGATTTAGTTATTTTTTTTTATATATAAAACATTTATTTGCGATCTTTGAAAAATAAAAATCGGCTGATTTGACGTCACAGCAAGCGGTATGACGCTCTGATGCCATCGTGCCTTCTATACATCGCCTCTCAATTTTCTATGTATATGTGAGTATACGTGCAAGTTTTTATGTAATGGTAGCGTACTATTTTTTAGATTTACCAAAGAATTCGCCTCATTTTTCGTTAAAATTTTTAATTGCTGTACCCATATATCTGTTACAAATTATTCACATTTACAATATTATAGGCTTTTATTTAGTTACAGTAAGAGTGGATCTGAATCTCACTATATAAAATCGTAAATGCGTGGAAACTACTTATTTTAAATTATTATTCCTGAACAACATATTATCATTATGAAAAGATTTTTCTTATATTTTCGCGTTTTTGGAACATTTTAAATGAATCTATTTTAATTAGATCGTTTTCATATAGTTTGTCATTAAAGGTAGACAAATGGATCTGTGATCACGAACTCTATTGTTCAAAATATTGGTTTTCATTAAATGTGTTTTCAAATAGCAGCATCCTTACTAATATTATAAATGCGAAAGTAACTCTGTCTGTCTGTCTGTCTGTCTGTTACGCTTTCACGCCTAAACCACTGAACCGATTTTGATGAAATTCGGTAGGAAGATAAAACTGTACTGTACTGTGTACTTGGGAAAGGACATAGAATACTTTTTATTGCGAAAAAAATGGTAGAAGGGGACAAAATAAAGGATGAAAGTTTGTATAGAAGTTCCTTATTGTCAAACATAAAATCATGTAAAATTGTTCAACTGTTGACAATTTTCTCACATAAACCACTTAACAATTTTGACAAATAGTCTAGACCTTGGGAAAGACTATAGGCTACTCCTTACCACGTTGCGCGATATAACCGAATTTCACGCGGGCGAAGCTGCGGGCGGAAAGCTAGTATTAATATAATTAAAGTAAAAAAAACAGTTTCAAGCTTTGTTCCATATAGCAGAGTGAATCTAGTGTCAAGACATTACGTTCAGCGTTTTCCACCTCAATTCGAGATATGACGTGTAAAGTGGCGGAGCTCAACGTGTAACGTTTTCTTTATAGTTCTTTTCTATTTTTTCTTTATTTTTTTAGCTTCACGCTGTATCCTGCATATAGCAGGGTAGGTAGAGGGAACCTGAGAACCTAGTGTTAAGACACTCCGTTCCCCACTTTCCGCTGAATTGAGGCTATTGTATTCATAGTGTGTATATATATATATATTTTTTTTATGGATACCGGATGGCAAACGAGCAGAAGGACCGCCTGATGGTAAGTGGTTACCTTCGCCCATGAACATCTACAACACAAGAGATGTACTAGATGCGTTGCCAACCTAGAGGATACAGATGGAAAGGGAGGATAATGTAGTAGTCCGCTATCGGAACCACCACATTTTGGGGAAAGGATGGGTGGGAAAGGGGAAAACCTGGCTTACATGCCATCGAACCGGAACACATCATAAGATATTTGGCGGTTCGTCTTTGACATGATAGTGGTCGCGAGCCAGACGGAGGACGAACCTCCTACCACCAAAAAAAAAATATTAAAATTGAATAATTAAAGTAGTTTCACTTAAAATATATTTATTAATAGAAAAACAAAATAAAACACTATATGTATTAATAAAGTTCCTTTTACAAGTTTCTCTCTAAGATATTGCAAAGAAAATGAAAATTTAGAGTGCAGTCTGAAGCTCGCTAAGACTTTAAATAAGCAAGAGTTAGAGCATCCTTGACTTGCACAATTTGTACACTCGTAATAAATACACTCATTTTGTTATATTTGTGTCTAGAAATACTTGCTGTATTACATTTTTAAATTTAAAATATTTATTAATTTTAAAAAGTTCAACGCAGAGGCACAAGTGTGCGACTATAAACGCGACAGGTTGTGGGTTCCATTCCCACTCCAGAAAATGTAAAAGTTTAGTATTTATCACAACGTTTTACTGGGTGAACCAATTTGTAGATTCTTTTTTTATATGATAGCTAATGCTTTTGACAAATTCAAATGGATTAATGCATAGTTAATATCTAAAAATTATTTTTAACATATTCTTAACAATTAATAATTTTATTTATTTATGTATCCTTTATTACACAATATTTTATATAAACGCACAAAAGGCGGACTTAACGCTAAAAGGCTTTCTTTACCTGCTAACCTTGTCATGTGGAAAATAATTGAGCAGATTCTTAAAGACAAAAATAATTAAATATATAGTATACTCGTATATATTTTAAATAAAATTGAATGAATATGAATTATATTTTCTTATTCTTGTTAAAAATTATGATAAATAAACACAATTATATCTAAATAATTAAAAATCAAAATATTCTTTATTCAAGTAGGCTATTACAAGCACTTTCAAATCGTCAGTTTACAAAGGTGTCAGTCGTGACAGTCCTAACGGAAGCTATCACCGGCTCGGAAGGCAGTTCTGCTGAGAAGAGCCGGCAAGAAACTCAACAGTTGCTCTTTTCAAATAAAATTCTATCTAATCTACTAAGACACACTAAGTCAGAACATAAATTTATCTTCATAAATATCTGGACAAAGTTTCATCAAGTTTACTTAGGTCCCGATAGGAGCCTGCGACTCGAATATTAACAGCTTATTGATCTTCCGACTGCTGGCAAATATCTGTTTCATTTCAAGTCTATTGAAAATTATTTAATGGACTCAAATCTATTGAAAATTATTTAATGTTTCTTATATATTTTGCTATGCTTTATTTTGGATTGGTTCCGTTAAAGCGTTTGTGGGTCAATTTCGCGTAGCGGTCAAAATAACACTATTACGAATAACTCAAAAACTACTTGTCAGATCTTAATTAAATGTAAATTGGACCACATCAAGCACCAGCTATCAAATAAAGAAAGACTAGATATCAAAATTGGTTCACTTAGTTAAAAATTATACGATAACACAAAAAAAATAGTTGAATTGATATAGATTTTTTAAGAGAATATTGTCTATCCGGTATATCTGGGGTAGACATATACGAGGTCGAATTTTTTTTAAATTCTGTAGCCATATTTACTTAAAAAATTAAGACATTTTATACACTAATTAATGTTGATATTTTATATATTGCAATCTATGAGATTGTTCCTTTAGAAATAATAAATATTTTTTGGAACATTTTTAATACATACATGGGATAGAGGTGTAATTGCTATTGTCATTTAATATCAGTATCAAAAAGATTTTTGTTGACTCGATGTGAGTGAAACGTAACAACGTAAACGTAATAAAATGGAAAAAATATTTTTAGTGCATTAGATTTTTTTTAGCTTCTCGCTTTTTCAAATATACTGTTATTTTTTTGTATGTAGAGGGTACCTAGAGTCAGAACACTCGCTACACTAGTGTCAAGGCACATGAGTTTATCTAGCGCTCTGTGATCGAATACATGACATTGCTAGGTGAGTAAAAATAATTTAAACATTATCATTCCCTCAAACAGGCATTGAACTGAATCCACTACAATTTGAGTCCAATGCTGTCCCGTTGCGCTACAACGGCCTAAAACCATTATTACCCATAGATTCATGATCTTAGTTTAATTAAAAAAAAACAAACATTTATGACGATTCATAAATTCACAATCATCTCAACCATTCTTAACCTATTTTTAAATTAAGCCACAATAATACAAAAAAATAACAATTTTTCAAAAGTCATTTGAAAGGGTAGAAACGAACGAGTAACGATGATAATTCTGGTAGGCAGTAGTGGAGTGATGCGAGGTCGCGAGCTCACGAGACGCTCTTCGGAACGTGAACTCGATAAGCCCCACTTTGTATGTTTTAAAATTATTTATTTAGATCATTAAAATAATAATTAATTGGTTATTATTAGTTACAAGTTAAATATTTGGTTCTCGGTCAAGGTGAAATTATAATATTTTGATATCGGGCGTTAATAAGTGGATAAATCGAAAATGCTCAGTTTTCAAGCTTTTGTTATTAGCTCGTGCCCGCGGCGTTACCTGCGAGGTTTGTTAAATATATTGTACTTCATAATTAATTTCATTACGGATTTTGAACCTACAACCAATCGTGTTTACAATCAGACACTGTCCCACTGCGCCACGACGAATTCTTGATAAATTATATAAATTCTTTATAATTTATAGAATTTGTGTTATTCTGTTATTTTTTCTATAAATATTTGTGTTATAAAACTTTATAGTAATATAGCTTGTAAAGGGGTGTCCCAAAATTAACGCAAGATTTGACTTTGCCGCCATTTGCTATTATATTCATTATTCATTTGCTATTAAAAGACTAAAATGGCATTTTCTATTTAATTCAAATCTTGCGTTAATTTTGGGACACCCTATACTTCAGTACAAATATTAATAAACAGTACATATATTTCGTTCATATAATTTCGTTCGATAGTTTTTGCCTGAAAGATTAACAAACATCCATCCTCACGAACCTTCGCATTTATAATTTCAGTAAAATAATAAATGGTAGGGACCTGCATGATAAAACGCGGTCATAAGTTTCGACATCCACCACACATTATTTTTAAAAAAGGGGATAAAGTATGAAAGGGGTGATTTATCACTATATTTAGTACATTTAATAAGCCTAAATTATCGTTTCTTATTTGACAGAGATCGCTTGTTGCAATAAGGCCGCCTACTGTACATCTAATTTATTTCGTTTTTTTACTCAATGAAGTATTATTATTCCCATGTGACCCAAAATATTAATCAAAAAGGCCATCGTGGCCAAGTAGGAAAGCCTGTAACTGTAATCATATAACTGTAAGAAAACGTTTTATAACTTAAACGTTGCGGAGTTCAAACCCGTGCCTCTTGGAAACTGTCTAAATGCTTTAGCCACTGAGCCATGCGTTCTTATACAGCTACGTTATTTTTATTGTTAGCTTATATGTTTTCTAAAAATGTTTCTCTTGCATTTCTTTGCTGTACGTGTAATTTATTTATTTATTTATTTATTTATTTGGATCACCAACACAGCGAACATTAGCACATATTTGAAAAAAAAAAACAATAACTTTGAAACAATTACAAAATGCCGCCGCAATTGTAGGTGATGACGGCATGCTTATCTTACACCTACTATACTAAAATTTAATTATATTTAAAACAAAAGAAAAATAAAAAAAATGAAATTACAAAAAATACCAAAATTAAAATAAAACTAAAAATTCAAAAACAGCTATTTACCTACTTAAAATTAAATTGACGTGATTTTTTTTTTTATTTTAACATAATATAATAATGATTTTATATGTCACTCAGATCTCAAGGTAATACTAAACGAATGAGTATAATATGCTATAATAAAAGCAACTCCACTGTACGAGTATGCCCCATAGCAGGAAAGTCAGAAAGAATAAGACAGAGAGTGTCAAGACACTCCATTTGCAATATTTTATAATGATCTACGGTTTAAATGTAATAAGTTTAATAAAGGAATATTAAGGGCTACAATCTAAAATCTTATTAATTTTATTATTGTGGGTAAAGTCATTTAGTTGTTCATTTCACGGCCACGCCGCGACTATGAGAGGAATTTTGCTCGAAATTAAGTGAGGAGTTGCCCGGAGCCCTCATTGACCTCCCCAAACATCCGTCCTCTGAATTTTAATATTCACACCGAATATTATCCATACATTGAATATTAAGCCATTTTATACCGACTTCGAAAATAAGGTTCTCAATTCGACTGTATTTTATGTATGTTGCCGCATTTTTATGTGAGAGCTAGTACTTCTAATGTGGTCCCAGTTAAGATCTGATGAGTAGTTTTTGAGTTATTCGTAATCTTACTTTTCAGTGTATTTAAAAGTTGCTTTTATTTTTTGTTAAAATACATTTTTAGATATATGAATAAAAATTGGCACCAATTTTTACGTGGCATCATGTAAATATGTACGTATAATATTGTATTCTAGAGAATTCATACAAGTATTAGATTATGTAATAAATACTGTGAGATTTACAACTTTTCATTCGTTTAAATATATTTATAAAACAACAAATAAATATAAAATATTGAAAAATATAGTATTTTAGTAGAAATTTTGAATAAAACATAAAGAGTTGCTTTTATTATACAATTTTCGGTATCAAAGCTATTATCTGGATAAGCTTCAAGGAGCGAGTGTAGTGACCCGTCACGATTGTTATCTTTTGCTGCGGGCCTTTTACTCTTATCACTGTGCGGTCCATTAAACTAATCGACTAAATTATATCGGTTATTCGGAGAGCGATCTTTACTTTCTTTGCCTAATTTTCGTAAAATACGTTCTGGGGTTATGTATCCTACCTAAGTACTACAGTACTAGAAGATTATTGAGGTATTAATTAAGTATTTATTTGTAAAATTATTCAAAATTCTGTCTAGAATAACTATACTTAAAATATGCTTTTCTTTTACTGGAGGGCGAATATACTAAAAGGCAATACTATCTCATTGCATTTAATATGATATATGTATCTGTCGTCGCGCAGAGACATAAGCGTGCGACTGTAAACGCGACAGGTCGTGGGTACGATTCTCATTCCAGGAAATGTAAGTTTTGTATTTTCACTGTCTCGCTCTGATAACAAGACAAAGCGCGGCGTTGAGTTCCGCCACTCAGCACGCAATGCCTCAATTCGGCGGAAAGTGGGGTGCGGAGTGTCTTAACACGTCGGTTCTCAGTTTTTTTCTGCCTACCCTCTTATATGCGGGATACAACGTGAAGCTAAAAAAATAGATTTCTCTTATAGTAAAAAGCGCGGTGTTAAGTTCTGCCTCTCAACGTGCAATGTTTCCTTGGGAGGAATGTGGAGAATGGAGGGTCACAACACTAGAGTCTTATTATGCAAAAAAAGTATATTTTGTGTAAAAGCGTAAAATAGTATAAAATAATTTTAAAAACTCACTACTATATGACAAGCGACAAATTTCAAAAATTTATATTTTAATCACTTCAATCCCACTTACCGAAACAAGTGCTGAAAAATATGAAATCTAACTCCGCTAACGAGTGATGGATCGAGTTTCATAATATTTGGAAATGTAAAAAGTTTATGGTAATGAACAAAAATAACTGGTTCACAGTTTCTGTCGCAGAGTAGGGTATTCTGAGAAAACCTTATGTACCTACCAAGGTACTTCGCTCTATTTTCTTTGTCGCTTTGTCTCGCCAGAACGGAGAAATATAAAAAAATAATATATAAGTTTTTAATATTTTTCTTATTGTTCTGATATTTAGTCTCCTAAGCGAGGATTTAACCCAATACCATCATGTTCATAGTCAAAGTTTTTCCTATTTCGCTGCGATCGCCTCGATATGGTATATAATATTAACAAATAGTGCTGAGTGGCGGAACTCAACCCCGCGCTTTGCCTTGTTACCAAACTCAGGAAATGAAAATACTAAATATTATTGCACATTTTTTATTTCTTAGGGCGGGAATCGTACCCACAACCTGTCACGCTTACAGTCATACGCACCTCACCTTTACGCCACGACAGGCGCCTTGATATTTACAATAGAACAGGAACAAACCAACAACTTTCTATAATCGTAGTAACTTTGTAAAGTATAGTTTTCTGTAATTAGCCAACTTCCTGTCGCATTAACACCGTAAACGTGTTGTGAACATAATATCATTGTTTTTACGCATTTTTTTATTTATTTTTTTATTTATTTATTATTTTTTATTTATTTATTATTTATTATTTTATTTATTTATTTATTTTTTTATTTATTTATTTTTTTATTTATTTTTTTATTTATCATTTTTTTTACAACTTTGACGATACCTGAGCTTCAGGGAAATTGTTAATCATGTATTTCTATTGATTATACTTAATTGGGTACATCATTCTAAAAGAATATGAAATACAATGTATTACCTGCGGCTTCGCATGGTTAATGAAAATTCACATTGTTATGAATCTTGGTACTATCGGCAATCTAGAAAAATTAATAAGAGCCGAAAATTTTGTGCTAAAAAATACGTTAAAAATCGTATTCATGGGGACAGAGTCACGGGTACAGCTACTAACAAATAATACTGGAAACGACATTCAATGAAATATTACTCAAAAAATGATATTTTCCGATTGCACAAATATTAAGAATATACAACGAGATATATTATGCAAAATCGTTTCAGCCTCGAGGTGTCCAAAAAAGACGGAAGACTACATTACCGGAATGAGAATTTTCCATAAGATAAAACGTCTTAGATAGAATATCGCCGAATACGTGCGTTGCGCCGCCGGGAAGGGCGAGGGGGCTGAAGGGAGAGGGAAGGGGGAGTGGCGGGGAGTAGTAAGGGGAAAGGGGAGAGGGGAGGGGGTGTTCCGGCGGACGACACGGGAATGGTTTTAAGAACACACACTTAGTATTATATCACTTTACGTAGCTATCTTTTCGCTAGAGTTAAGTAAAAATTATAGTCTTTGTTACATTTTTATAAGTGATTGTCGTTAATTATAAGTAAATGTATGAGAATTTTTATATTATTTTGTTTGTTTTAGACGCAATTTACATGAATATTATAAATATAGACCATAATTTTTTTTCAACCATGTATTTTAAAAGCATTAATAGGATCTTTTCAAATTTGATTAGAAAGAGAGAGAAGCTCGGAGCCGAGTGTTAATGAGCATTTTAAAGGGGCCCTTGCATTACTCCCTTACATTACATTTAAGGGTAATCAACGGATATTGCGCAATTAGAATTAAAAAAGCTAACACAAACTTACTGGGCTTTCTTTATAATTTGAATACAGGTTGTAGCTACTTCATTTGTATGGACTTTCGTTCCCGTAGGAATTCCGAGAAATCTTTTTTTAGACCTTCCTTACATTATCCAAGGAATTTATATGTGAAATTTCAGCTTCCTACGCTCAGTTGTTTTTGGATGTGTGTTGTCTGTTAGTCACTAAGTAATGGCAGAGATAAATATGTAATTCTTTTATTTTTAATATAGTAAAAATATTCATTATATAGGAATGTTTATGTTTTTTTTTGTAATTAGTACATTCAAAAAGATTTCGCGATTTCTGCACACATTACCTGTGACCACGGACTAAAACACGGAACAAAACACTTTAAAATGTTCGAAAAGTCGTGTTTCCAAAAATGTATTTCCAAATACTAAAGTATACGCGATTAAACCGCATATAGCATGGTAGGCAGAGGAAACCTGAGATACCAGTGTTAAGACACTCCGTTTCTCACTTTCCGCTGAATTGAGTCATTGCGTGATGAATGGCGGAACTCAACGCCGCGCTTTGCCTTGTTACCAAAACCCAGGAAATGAAAATACTAAACTTTTAAATTTTCTGAAGTGGGAATCGAACCCACAACCTGTCGCAGTCTAATTTTGTAGGTTCGTCCTCCGTCTGGCTCGCGACCACTATCATGTCAAAGACGAACCGCCAAATATCTTATGATGTGTTCCGGTTCGATGGCATGTAAGCCAGGTTTTCCCCTATCCCACCCATCCTTTCCCCAAAATGTAGTGGTTCCGATAGCGGACTACTACATTGTCCTCCCCTTCCATCTGTATCCTCTAGGTTGGCAACGCATCTACAACGCCTCTGGTGTTGTAGATGTTCATGGGCGAAGGTAACCACTTACCATCAGGTGGTCCTTCTGCTCGTTTACCATCAGTTATCCATAAAAAAAAAAAAAAAGTTTCATATAATCAATAACAGTCTAATTTTTAAATTCTTAAAGTATTTATCGCACACTTAGGTAACAAAAATCGTTTTAAGAAAACATATAAAAATTTGAATATGCCAGATAGTATAATTTCCCCATTAGAATGTCTTTACAACGCATTAAGTCGGTAGTCGCGTATGTGAACTTCGACGGTGTTTCATGGTGGAAATAGGTCAGGGCCGGGTGACTTTCGTATCGCGTTCCGTTTCCACAATGTGCTCAGCTCGGTAGATCGTTACTGTTTTGGCAACCTTCTTATGTTTATTATATGTTGTATTATATTGGTGACAAATGACTACTTGTTGTCGTTTACAAATACTTTATGTTATGGTTTATTAATGTATCTAATAGTTTTTTTTTTAAATTAACAATCAAAACCCGAAAAGGTCAAAAAGAATATTAGAGAAAACAGTAACGATCAAGTGACCGTTGTATATTTATTTAATAAAAAAAATGTATTTTAGAAGTGTATATAGCATTTTTATATTTTTTATTTTTATACCAGGGATAGTCGATTCTTTAACCATGTCATTCCCATAGAAAAATTATATATAAGTACTTTTTTGTTTTATACTTCTTGCATTGAATGATGGAACTTATACTGTGTTCCTCTAAGTGGGGACCAATTTACAACCAATCGTGTTTACATTGCTTTACGATAATCTCAGTCTTTACTTATATTTAATTTTCTATTTTTGGGAGGTTAGTTAATTTACTGATAATGCCTATTAATCCTTTAAAAGACGAGAGATAAAGATATTTTTTTTTTTACCTTCATGGTGTATCCCGCTTATAACGGGGTAGGCAAAGGGAACCAGAGAACCTAGTGTTAAGACACTCCATTCTCTTTTAACAATTCCGTTCCCCACTATCCGCCGAATTGAGGCATTGCGGGCTGAGTGGCTGAACTCAACGCCGCGCTTTGCCTTGCCCAATTTTTTTTTTTATTTTGAAATTTTACATTTCCTGGAATGGGAATCGAACCCACAACTTGTCGCACTTACAGTCGCACGCTTGTGCCTCTGCGCCACGACAGGCGTTATAACGATAATGATTTAGTAATAGAACTACAAAATACTATCAATTATTTATGCAAATATTTGCAACTACAGAAATTAAAACTTTAGAAACGATGTCAATTAATAAAGCTTATTATGCTGTTTAAGAATTTTAAACGATAAAAATGCGTGGAAGTAAGATCATTTGAGTTTCCTGCAGAAGCTACCATTGTACTAAAAGAAATAATTGTATTGTTAATATTTGAAAAGAGCAATTTTAGTGTTTGTTACCGGTGTTTCTTAGCAGAACTGCCTTCCAAGATATTGGTAGCTTAAAGTTGCTAAAGTGTTTACGAAAGTTTTTGGAAAAATAATATATATTTTTAATTCGAAATATATATTTTTTTATTTTAGCTAGGCATACATATATACATACGTAGCTTTACGCTGTATCCCGTATAAAGCTTTACGCTGTATCCCGCATATAGCAGGGTAGGCAGCTCAACTCAACGCCGCGCTTTGCCTTGTTACTAAATCCAGGAAATGAAAAATTTAATTTCTTGGAGTGGGAATCGAACCCACAACGTGTGTTGTTTACAGTCGCACGCTTGTGCCTCCGCGCCACCATAGTCGTTTTAGCTAGGTACAGTATGATTAATTACATTAATATAATAAAATATTCAAATAGTGCCTCCACGTTAGACTTAGAAAACTGTGGTAATAAATGATAATCATTTTAATATATGAAGGCCATCGTTGCGCAGTGGAACAGTATCTGACTGTAAACACGTTTGGTATTGTGATTGAACTACTTGTGGAACATAAATTATTTTCATTTCTCCGTTCTATTAAGACAAAGCGTGGCGTTGAGTTCCGCCATTTACCAGACAAGGTCTTAAATTTGGACAGGAAGCAACGGGCGGGATGACTGGGACCACTACGTTCTCTTTGTCTACTCTGCTATGCGAGATACACGCTTTATCAGCTGAAAAAAAATATAATCATTTTCTCAATTAGAAATCAAACACATAACCATCGTTTTTACAATCAAACAACAACTGTACCACGGATGACCTTAAAGCTTAAAAGCCATGACAACATAATTTCTACTTAAAAATGACATCAAAAAGTAACCGTCGTGGGTAACATAAATTGCAGGCATTACAGCGCCGATGAGATGCCAGTCTTCATCAGACCGCGGGACGTGGGAAATCTCATGCCAACTTGTAATTACGAAATACTTTCATCGAGAACGTTCGTTTATATATACATATATATATATAAGAAGCTGGCAAAGTACGGCTACCACGTAAACGCCTTTAGGGAGTGGCGACCGTGTTTTTATGATATCGACATATAGGACATGTAAAAGGTTATGAAATATTTATTATGTTTTCCCTGTTTTTCAGATCACTCTTAGTGATATGTACGTCTATGTATTTTTACAATTTTTTTAGGTTTTGAATATTAAATTGGTAATTATGTGTATATATTTGTGGCCATCGTAGTGCGAGCGCTGTATGTCCGTTTCCATCTCGGAAAATTAAATTATTTCTTAATTTTCATTAGAAATAATTATACTTAATTTTCTTTCATTTCTGCTTGGCAAGTCAAAGCGCGGCGTTGGGTTCCGTCACTCTACAAGAAATGTCTCGAATTCAAAAGAAAAGCCAATACGTAGAACAAAAGCAGATTATTTCGGTTCTAGATTCTATCCTTCTATCCTGCTATTTAGGAAAAAATGTGACGATGCCGAACGACTACGTGTTTTTCTTTACCAAAAAAGCTAACATGACATGATTAGTTCACTTATTAATCATATTAGGTTTATTAACTACTCTAGGATTATAAACAAAGATTGCTTCAACCTCTACTTAGTCACAATATATATAAGTAATTTTGACGCAAAAATTAATTGATTAGTACGATTACTCGCGTAATCCAAGAGACAACAAGGTTAAAACTTTGTACGTTAACGTCAAACAGATCGATAGCTTCATTTATAGTTATTGAAAACGGTAGTTTTATGTTTTCTTATACATACTTAATTGAAGCTTTTTTTTATTGATAACGGACGGCAAACGAGCAGAAGAACCACTTGATGGTAAGTGGTTACCTTCGCCCATAGACATCTACAACACCAGAGATGTTGTAGATGCGTTGCCAACCTAGGGGATACTGATGGTAGGGGGGACAATGTAGTAGTCCGCTATCAGAACCACCACATTTTGGGGAAAGGATGGATGGGAAAGGGGGACTATTTATGTAGTCATATAAGTTTAGCTCTAAGTTATTTAAAAAAATACATTTATATAAAAAAATAGAGATGTCATAATAGTTAAGATCAAGACCTTGGCAAGAAAATGCTGTCCCCAGTCACTCTTTAACAAGTGAGTTTTAATATTTTTAACATTTAAAAATATAATTTCTTAAGATTCAAAAGCGTTCACTTGACGGTCTTGTTATTAGAAATATATTTTTGCATTCTTCAAGATTGGTTACTAAAATTCAACTACTTGTGTGAATAAAACGCAAAGTGATGTGCCTTAAAACTGTCCTCATGTTTTTTTTATTATATGACTATTGAGATTTGCTGCGAATAAAAAATTTAACTTATTTGATAAACCAAATATTACCTCTGTTTTGTGATGTTAGTACGAAAATATTATAAATTCAGAAGGTAAATATATCGTTAGTTAGTAGTTATAGTTTTAAATAACTTAATTCTATCAATTTATATATTTTTTATATCGGAAAAACAAGGAAAACAGGCATTCGAGTAACCTCAAGGTAAGTGATGACCACCGCCCACGGCCCCGTGTAATATCATATCCGAGGAGCTACAGGCGTGTTGCCGACGTTTAAGATATAGGTAGACGCACTTTTTGGAGGTGCCCATGTTGTAACGATCTGGAAACCATGTTGCAGCTAGGCCATTTCACGGTTATGTGGCACGTATTTTATAACTATACATTAACTATACTTATTACATATTAAAAATGATATTTTAATACTTAGAGGTTTATTAGTATTTAAGTGGTAATGAATAATTGTCGTTGGAAGGGCGTCGCCATGTGGGTCAGCAGCGAGGCGGCTCCGAGCGGAGTGAGCGGAGTGGACATTGAACTGAGATCACTCGACCCATATCTGCGATGAAAGCTCTCCACACACTTACGTTTAAGCGCAATTGCTTTTGCTATTTTTTAAAATATCGCTTTGTAATTTGCTCATTTTTGTATTAATGTAGAGTTGTATTTTTGTTTTCAGTAGCTATTCATTGAATTCATAAAATACTAGACATAGGCTTAAATAAGGATAATCGTTATCTTATGGCCAAATTACATAAAAATTGTAGTTTATGTGCTGTTGTGATATACGGACGGAGGCACAAGAATGCGACTACAAGACGCGACGGGTTGTGGGTTCGATTTCCACTCTAGAAAATTTAAATTTTAAATAATGTTAAGTATTTTCATTTCCTGGGTCAGGTAATAAGGCAAAGCGCGGAGTTCCACCACTCGGCAAACACTGCCTCAAACTGGCGGAAAGTGGGGAACGTAATTGTTCAAGGAGAATGGAGCGTCTTAACACTAAGTCCTCAGGTACCCTCTACCTACACTGCTACATGCGGGATACTGCGAGAAGCTAAAAAAATGTTTAAACTAAATAACTATAGAGTTTCATCTAATATGATATCATCCATCATTTAATATGACAGGTATTATGAACTTGATTTTTTTATTAAATTCACCTAAGAGATTTGTAATTGATTTTGCTTAACATTAAATAACACCTCTGTTTTGGATCTATAAATTAAAAGCTTACAAGAAAATCTGATACTCCGTAGAGGTAAAAATTTGTGATACAAACGATACAATTGAAATTAATCAAAATTGTTTCTAATTATTCTACTTTTTAATTAAAAATTAGAATAATTCATATTATTGTGAACCGCAACATAACATTAAAAATAACCAAACATTAACTTCTCAATAATATGACAGTTTTCTATTTCTATAATAAATGTAATAACAAAATATCGTTGTAAAATTCAATATATAATATAAACAGCAGCAATGCATGTGGCATTACAAGACGTTTATGTAGGTCACGTGAAACAAAGGGTTATTGGGTAAAGGTCACGAAGCGGAACGCTTTCGAGTGGACACTGTGCTCAATGCTCTCAACTTTTGCCCATAAATTTTGTACTATTATAGTTTTAAATAATTTAAATTTACTACATTGTAACTACAGTTTTTTTGTACCTAAATCAATAATAATATTTACGTCAACTATCGCCTTGAGATGTCTTGAGACAAGTGGGGAGCGGAAAACGGAGTGACTTATAGTTATATTTCTCTGTCTTTTCATAGAGTTCATCATTACATTATTATAAAATTACACCACATCTTTATAAATTGTAGTCTATGTGTTATTTTAATGTATAATCTATATTATTGTTCAGTTTCATCTAGATCCGTTTAGTAGTTGTTGCGTCTTAGAAGAACAAGCACACCTCCATCCTCGTAAGCTTCCGAATTTAAAATAGTAGCAGTACTTAATGCAGTCGTTCTCCATTTTTCAGTCAATTTAAAAATATTAAGCATAAGGTGGCGTAACTCAACGCCGCACAGTTTCCTGTTATCACATCCGGGAATATAGAAAATACTTGGAATATGATCATTTCCAGTACGTATTGAACACTAAATTCCCATTAACTTTCACATTTGTAATATTTTTAGTATTGTAAAGATATTTTTGCTTACAATTTCAGTTTCTAATTTTACATAATTCGCTGTACTTTCCCTGTGGATAACATAAAAACGTATTTTTATCAAACGCGGGCTATTACACGAACGTTTGCATCGCTCCTCCGGGCATTATATTGATGTAGGTATTTTGTTAAACCGGACACAAAACACTAAATTGTGTCTCTCATATATTTACGTTATACACGAACATGGGTAAAGCTTGTATGTTAGATAGCGTCTGGATATTTCAAATTATAGGAAATATGCCCTTTTGGACTGATTTATTATTAAGTGGTGTTTTGTAAGATGAGAAATTTTTATATTAAAAATTATTTATTTTATATTTTGTTCTTTGTTGTGTTGAATGGTCGCAGGTTCGATTTTGTGTAGAAGCTTTGAAGCCATGGTGGCGTAGTGGGACAGCGTTGACTGTACATGCAACGATGACGTTGTTGTATGTTCGATCACCGCTCGGGGGAAAATATTATTTAAATTACTTCCATTTGGTCACTCTTGTAAGTAAGTTAAGTTTCGCAACTCAACGCGTAAAGTCTAGAATTAAAGCAAAAAGCGCAGAATGGAGTATCTTGACACTAGATTTTCTCTATCTACCTTACTATGCAGGAATAAGCGAGACTCTGTTTTCATTTTAGTACGATATTACTCCTTACTATATATTATACTATAGGATAATGATGAATGATGTCATCATTTACGTTCACTACATTTATTTTTCTATAAGTAAAAGACATACTCGACAAAAATTCGTACACTGCTAGTTACTTCACACGGTCACATAAAATGCAGGGTAAAACACATAAAAAGCGAACGCTGAACTAGACCCTAACATCAAACAGCAATTGTAGCTTATATTGGGCGAGGCGAGGGTAGTTGAGGGGAGGTGAGGCGAGGCGTGTGACGGTTTATTTAGTCCAACCTCTGCAGTAAAAACACGACTTTGAATAAAGGGAACCAAACTTCTTTATTTTTACCGTTTTATTTTTTTAAAAACGCACGCTACTATGAGTCAAGACAATCGAAAGAGCACTTGCCTAGTATTGTAGACGTATAGCGAGAATTATTATGAAAAAAACTATGAAGAAGTTAGTGTAACGGTTTATCGAAATCTCATATAACCTCATTAAACACACATTTCAGTTTTTCATCGACACTTGATTGTTTATTTTATTGCAATACTACAAGGCTGCCATATTGGCAATCGCGCTTCAAAACGCCGGAAGCAACGTTAAAATTCCGTATACAGGTTGCTCGTAAAAACTTTATTACGATTTTGTTTATAGCTGTACGCGTCATAACTCACCAATTTATGAATTAGGATAGAGGGTGTGGGGGTGAAGTGGTCATGAAAACAGAACATGTTGTATGGATTTCGAATTTTATTTTTTATTGTAAAACAGTGACTGTGACTACACTGCCCCAGTTTCCCCTTTCCTTTACATGGCTGCAATTTTTCACTTTGATTTCTGTACGGTACTTTGTTATTTGTCAGTTCTATGGAAACCTGATATTTTTCACACATCTTTTCAGTTTTTGTGAAACAAATGCAAAGTTTTTATCAAATACTGTTTTTTTAATTTACAAATTGGTATTTAAAAACGTATTGCTAATATAATAAATATACTTTTAGATGTAATTTGATATTGTGAATAGATATCATGAATATAAACGAATAAAAAAGCAGTTCCACGCTTTTTCTCGCTTAACAGTGTATTCAAAGAAAATTTAATATCAAGAATAAAACTTTATATTTTAAGTGGCGGAGCTTAACGCCGCGCTTTGTATAACCAGAACGGAGGAATAACAATCATTGCCGAAATAGTAATAGAATACACGATCAATCGCGCTTATAATCAGACACTGTATCACGATGGCCTCTAATAATAATGAATATATATTATGAAAAAAGTGACAAGTGTGTTTGAGTTCTAACATGACCTGAATATTCAGTACAAACAATAGAAGTCGGTAATGTGGATTATATTATAAAAGAAATAAAACGAGTGCGAGTGTGAGTGTGAGTGAGAGTGAGAGTGAGGCAAACTTAATATGACAACTTTTTCACCTTTACAAATCTCATAAATAAGCTATGTGATTAAATCTTTTGAATATTTGATTTTTTTTATCTTCACGCTGTATCTCGCATATAGCAGGATAGACAGAGGGAACCTGAGAACCGACGTGTTAAGACCACACCCAGGAAATCATATTACTAAACTTTTGCATTTACTGGAATGGGAATCGAACCAACAACCTGTCGCGCTTACAGTCGCACGATTGTGCCACTAAGCCACGACAGGCGTTGTAAAATAATATTTTTTTTTAATACGCCCATACTCCGAATAGAAAAGAATATTTAGTCATAAGTAGAGTCACTTTCACAAAGCACGTCTCCGCACCACGCTGCTCTAAGCTTTATTATCTACCTACCTAACTTCACGCTTTATCCCTAGCGGGGTAGTCAGCTTTATTTAACAGTATAAAAGCTTAAAGACTCAGCGCGCGTATACCACGTGAATCCTGTTATTCCAACCGACGCATATCAGTCGTGTCTAATGAAACCTTACGTTTATTTATATTTACAACAAATATTTACCTCACTATTCCCATTTTTTCCCGGATAGGGTATTTAGAAAGAACATAGTGTCAAGAACGTAGTGCACACCAAGGCGGAACGACATGTCTCATTAGAGCAGATAATTAAAAATTAAATATAATAACTCCTTCAATTAAATACGTCAACAGTGAGATACAGTCTCACTGTGCCACGAGTACTTAATGAAAAATAATAACGTGAAGACTAAGAAAACGCAATCATCGAAAATAACCGCTAATTCGAAAATCAACGAGCAAAATAACCTCTGTAGCTTCCACTGTGACTTATATAGATGTCCAAAAAATTAAAGCAAGCAAAATTTTCGAACTGCAGCCGCTAAGCTTCACTCATTTTTGAAATATGCTCCTTATCAATGAAGACACGTTGTTGTTCCATCGTGTAACGCTCCATTTTTAATAACCCTATACTGTTAGCTGTCAAATTGTTTTTTTCAGGGTTGCCAACACTTCACTGCACAAATGGCGGCAAAGTCACCCAGGTTAATTTTGGACCTTTATAGGCTCGAAACAAAGAAAACAGAAAAAAATTAAAGAAGAGGGTAGGTGTTTTGCTAATTCTACAACATGCAGGATATATTGCTAGTCATAACAAAACAGTTTCTAAATTATAAGATCGACAGCAGGTGTGGTGCCTACCGCGCCGCCGCGTCAGCACGCCGCGCGCCGCAGTAAAAACAATCACCTATAAAACGTCACCCGCGTGAAATCCGGAAGGGGTTACCTCGTAAATCCTTCACGTAGTCGGTACCCCAGAATTTTGCGTTTTGATGTTGTTCCCATGTTTACTGAATACCATTTATATGAGAATTCGGTTGCTAACATCTGTAAGATTTAGAAAGAGTGATATACATAGATTCAAGGTTTCTTTTTTTTGCGTAGTAGGTCAAACTGAAGGTAGTGTTAAAAATAGTTTTTTACATAAGATCGAGACTCGATTTGCGAGCTGAGTAGCAAACTTAACGCCGCGCTTCTTTTAAAAATAATGAGCCAAGTGTGAGTGGGTGCCTGGTATCCACAACCGTAGTGCTTGCAGTCAGACCCTACTTACGGTGACATGACGTCCTCATCAAAAGATTTTTTTTATAGCTTCACGCTGTATCCAGTGGCATAGCAGGGTAGGAGCAGAGGGAAGCCAGATAACCTAGTGTAACACTCCGTTCTCTAAGATTTCGTTCCCTCATTTCCGCCGAATAAAGGCATCGCGTATGAGTGAAATGAAAAGAAAATGAATTTTTAAAATATTCCATAATTCTAATCTCTTCAACTATTATTAATCTTAATCTTTAATTTAATCACTCAGACGCGATGTCTCTATTCGGTGGAGTGTATATATTTCAATTTTAAGCTTTACTACCTTAAATAAATAAAAATTCTCTATAAATTTAATATTTCTACAATGTACAGTATTTATAAAGCAATTAGTACAACGATCAATCAACCATCCGAGTGTCGGTGGCTGTTGGTAACTATCCCGAGTAAGATAATGGACCTACCCAAAATAATCAATACATTAACTACAGTACATTAGTACAGTACCGGCATGAACTAAGATTTTGTTAGGGCAAATCTGGTGGCGTTGAATTCCGCCGCTCAACCCACTATGACTTAAATTCTAGACAGTAAGTGAGAACGGAGTTGCTTGACACCAGGCTCTCGCTGTTAAGTTAAGGTTCAGCTAGCAGTAATAGAAGTGCAAGGAAGTCAAAAACCTAACATTATAATAAGATACTTCTTTAATTTGCAATTTTTCCAAGTTTTGTGCTTAAAAAGTTTCGCTTGAATTCTGGGTCTCTGGATTAGTTGTGGAAATAAGGGCATTGACTGTTACAACGAAGTTAAAAAGTTTGTTTGTCCGACATCTCCCGACAACGAAAGCTCAACTGTGAACTTGGTGGACGTTTCCTTCTTAACTACTTCTATACAGGGAATTAGTAACTTCTTTGTCATGTTTAATTTGAAAAAGCTACTTTTGAAAATGTTTTTAGAAACCAATTAAAAATTTTGAAATTTATTTTATTGATTTTTTATTTTAAGTGAGATTAAACATATTAAAAATATTAAAATTTCAAAAAGTTTATTTATTAGACGTTATTATAGATTCTTTTTATCCTTCAAATGACATAACTTATTGGTAACTTAACAATATTATGGGTCTTCAGATCTTAAGGTTGCGATTAAAAATAATATTACGTTCGAACTCTGAAATATGTTCATTTCCTTCTCTCTCTCTTCTTTTTGCTTTTAGTTTTTCACATCTTCACGCCTTTCCCAGCATAACAACGTAGTGTTTCTTTTTTTTTTTTTTTTTTTATGTGTGGATAACGGATGGCAAACGAGCAGAAGGACCACCTGATGGTAAGTGGTACCTTTCTTGCTCATGAACATCTACACCACCATAGATGTTGTAGGATGTTGCCAACCTAGAGGATAATAGAGACGGGAAGGGAGGGATAATGTAGCAGTCCGTTATCGGAACCACCACATTTTGGGAAAGGATTGGTGGGAAAGGGGAAAACTTGGCTTACATGCCATCGAACCGGAACACATCACAAGATATTTGGCGGTTCGTCTTTGACATGATAGTGGTCGCGAGCCAGACGGAGGACGAACCTCCTACCGTAACGTAGTGTGAACCTAAGGCTCTCCGAAATCAAAATATTGGCAGCATGTTGAGTGGAAAAAATATAAGTAATTAATCATTCAAAGTTACGATTAATCAATATATTTTAAGAAAGCTTTAAATATAGCAATTTTAATAATTTACAACATAATATCTAGTAAGATATATGAAACGATACCTTCCGATAGAATATTCATAGAACAACTTGAGCTCACTTAACCCGGCGACGGGATCCGCACTTAATTACATGATAATGGACCATCCATTACACTGTGAATATTTAACTTGACCATATTATATCATTATTATAACTTTAAACTATTAATTTTTCCACTTATTGCTCGAATTTGAGACAGTGTGGTCACTGGCGGAACTCAACGCCGCGGCTTAACTTATTAGGGCGGGTAAGTGAGAATAATCAATGCTCAGAGTGGAGTTCGATCCCACAACCCATTCGTCTTTATAATCGGATGTTGTCACACTGAACTACTACGAGTATGAACTTAATCTATGATAATTTTATTTTCAATTTTTTTCAAAAAAGATAGAGATTATCATTTCGACTGTATTTTTTATATATAAACATACATTACTTATTACTGGTTAAAACAATTTTGATGATCCTCTTTTTATATGTACAATATCTCAAAACCAAAAACTATTTCCAGTATTATACGGTCTACATATTCACTTTAACGTACAAATCAATGTGCCAACATATCGTCGTATTGGCCCAAAAGTCAAAACAAATCACTTCCTGTGTCAACGACAGTACTGTGAATATTTCAGAGGCTGGCAAGTTCGACGCGACGGTCGGTCTCGTGTAGCCGCTGTTATAAGCCGGTTGTATGCGAGTTGGCAATCCTGCTGTATCATGCGAGTATCACGCCGGAAGTAACGCAATTAAAATGTTGTAAACAGTTTTGTTTGTTTAGTTTTTGCTTCCGGCTTTTTTTTATAATGTAATTTTCGTTACTGATATATGTATTTTTAATATATTTATTTTTATGTTATATATGTATGTATAATTTATTAAAATATCTAAAATAAGTTATTACAGTAAATTTGTGATTTATGTATCAGCTACATGCCTTCACCCGCATAGCAGGGTAATCAGAGAGAACACTCTCCATTATAACACTCCATATCAACACTCTCCATTATCAACTTTCCACCCGGTATCGACACATTATGTGTCGAGTGGCGGAACACAACGCTATACTTTATCTTACCAAAATAAAAAAAAGAAGATATTTAATATAATCATTGTCAGGTGGGGATTTAATCCACAATAAGTGTTTACGGATAAAATTTATTAACATAAATCATAATTCAATGTTTCCTATCGACACTGTTCCTATGTACTGTGATGGCTTCAAAATATACGTATAAATACATACTCGCCTTTTTTCCCGGCTTCTCCTTGAAAGATGTTCGTAACATGAATTACATTAGCATAATATTTCATGTCCCAAGAAAAAGGTCATTTTTATTCCTAATTTGACATTACGGCGCAGCTGGAAATTGTCAAACAGTACACTTTGGTTGTGCCTTCGATATCCACACAGAGAAAAAAATATATATTTGAAGTATTAAGCTCCCCTACCAATTTAGATGTTGGATTTCGAAATCGAAGTGTCTCTAAAATATACGTACAGTAAAGAATAGAGTCGCTAACATCTTCAACACCTGTTTTTTATAATATTCAATTTTATCACAATCTATATTTTGTAAGAAAATGCAATGGAAAAATGTTTGACGGTAAACTTGGTGGTTGTAGGTTCGATCTCCGCTCAGTTGATTATTAAATTATTTGAATTTTCCTGGCAATACTAAGTGCGCGTAGAGCTATACCGTACGACTATACTATATCTGTCGACACTTTTTGAGTGGAAAGTGGAGAACAGAATATGATGACACTAGGCTTTGCCACCTACCTGCCTATATTTTGTAAACATATGACTATGTGTCAAATAAAGTTTCCTGGTTTTATATAAATATCGAGCGCAATATTCTGTGGCATACCATACAAATGGTTTGTGGCTTGGAAGACCGGAAATAGGCCATTTTTTATAAGACAACTTGTTTTTGTGACAAAAATGCTATATTTCTGTCGGTTTTCAAACGAGCAAAGCTACAGCTTTGTATAAATCACGGTACAAATATTGTAGCTTCCTCTCTAAATTAAAGTTATAAAAGAAAACATTACGTAGAAATACTCATAAATCCAGCTTCAGATTTACGTGTTGAAGAAATTAACAGTAATTTGACACAATTGTATATATATTTATACAAATATAGAAAGAGTATGTTTTTCTTCATCTTTATAATTTTTATTCTAAAGAAGTAGGCAAAGACTGCTGGTCCAAGGGTGTTATCGCACACCACCACACCACCACCACAACACCCTTGGACCAGCTCTCAAAATTTTTATAAATAACTTTTTAAAGAAATTAAAAAGAGATTTTGATAACTAAAACTACACAGAATATAATTTTCTAGTATTCAGTTATTAGTGTTTTAAAATAATTTACTGTCAAATAAATTATCGAAAGTTATATCATTTATTTTGAATTATATATTATATTGTATTATTTTTTTAAAAAGAGACGACTTTAAAAAGAGAGGACTTTTTGTTTGGTGGTAGGAGGTTCGTCCTCCGTGTGGCTCGCGACCACTATCATGTCAAAGACGAACCGCCAAATATCTTATGATGTGTTTCGGTTCGATGGCATGTAAGCCAGGTTTTCCCCTATCCCACCCATCCTTTCCCCAAAATGTAGTGGTTCCGATAGCGGACTTCTACATTGTCCTCCCCTTCCATCTGTATCCTCTAGGCTGGCAACGCATCTACAACGCCTCTGGTGTTGTAGATGTTCATGGGCGAAGGTAACCACTTACCATCAGGTGGTCCTTCTGCTCGTTTGCCATCAGTTATCCATAAAAAAAAAAAAAAAGAAGAGGTACTATTTTTTTGTGTGTATAACTTTTTACAAGAGAAACCTATTTTGATATTATTTTTTTATATGAAAGCTATTAACGCCTGTCGTGGCGCAGAAGCACAAGCGTGAATGTAAACGCGACAGGTTGTGGGTTCGGCTCCCGTTCCAGGAAATGGATTTTTTTATTTACTGGGTTTGGTAACAAGGCAAAACGCGGCATTGAGTTCCACCACTCAGCACGCAATGCCTTAATTCAGTGGAAAGTGCAGAACGGAGTGTCTTAACACTAATTTCCCTCTGCCTACACTGCTATATGCGGGATACAGTGAGAAGCTTTGTGTATGTTATACGAAAGCTAATGCTTTTGGTATGGTCCCATTTAAATTTAGTTACGAACTCGATTTATTCGTAATAATTTTACTTTTGTTAGTGCATTTACATTCCATAAAAAATGAAAAACTATACATTTTTTTAAATTTAATAGCCTTTAACTCATGTTATACACACATAGAATATGTTGTTCATTTCACTTAATTAGAGTATATTTGTTGGGTATAGATGCAGTATAATTTTATAAGTGCTGTTATCGCATCAAGTGGTGATAAGAGCTTAGAGCACGGCTGTCGATTGATTGCGTCGCGGCGCCTCGTTGTGCGAACTCTTCACTACCGCTTCATCCGTGGGAATCTTGTTAAAATTCTTTCATTTATTAGTATCATTGTACATTACATGCATTTTTCTTATTTTTGAATCCCTTTTTACAATAATACAGATGGAAAATTGGCAAACTTGAAAAAAGAGTACAGAAACCTAATATTTTTTCTTATAATGCTTTAGAATTAGTTTCACGTCATTACACGTTGTTCCTGCTAGAAATCGAAACATTGTGTGTTGAGAACTGGTAGAAATACGCTACCCTTGAATTGTAAGTTCCAAGCTCTCTCCAAACTCCTCTCAATGCAACGCGATGGACACCCGCAGGGTGGATTTATGATTGCTAAGGTATGTCTTTTCATATAAAAGAAGACAGCAGAGCTAAGTATATAATAGAATAGATGCTCTATACTATATTAAAACAAACAATTGTACAATAAGATAATTTTGTATAAATAAAAATAACTAATATCCCTAAATGTATAATAACGAAATTCAATCACATGTACCGATTACACGAGTGAGTCTTGCCTTTTCAATGAAATCGTTAGAATTTTCAATTTTCCTTCGAACGCTTTTCGCTGAGAATTTAAATCTCGTTACTGTATGGCTTACAAGGATACACAAGTATACCTGAATACAAGATAGAGGGATGAGCTGAGATGATCGTATGAGATACACATGTGTAAATATGCGAGTGTGCCATGAAACAGCGTCTTGTTGTAAACGAGATTGATTGTTGATTTGAATTCCACTCGGGGGAATTATTATATTAAAATTAATGTCATTTCTCGCTCCGGTAAGATAAAGCACGGCGTTGAGATCCGCAACTTGACTGGGCGGAAAACGGTAATCAAAATGTTTTAATACTAGGTTCACTTTGATTACTTTGCTATGACGGATCAACCGGAACGCTATATCTTTTTATATATATAAAAAAAAATATTTCAACAGTATATTTTTTTTTAACTTCACGCTGTAGCATATGGTATAGTTCACGCATATAGCGGGTAGGCAGAGGGAACCTGAGAACCTAGTGTTAAGACACTCTATTCTCTTTCAACAATTCCGTTGGGTGGCGGAACTCAACGCTGCGAGCTTGAACAAAATAAATCTAAACAATAATATTTCTATTATTACAAATAAACATTAAATTACACATATGAGTATATTATAAAACACGCAAGCTAGCAGTTCGGGGACACAAGAGGCGCTCAGCGCTGGAACTAGGACAATAACACTAACTTACTGTTTGTAAGTTTGGACACATCTATTTCATTTCACAATATATGACGTCTCGGGAGATTCAGGGCCAATTACAGTCGTTGTTCCTCAAGAATAGAGCATAGTAAATATTATTGTATTGTGTATGAATATATTGTTACAGTAATCATTTTATAGGTGGTAGGAGGTTCGTCCTCCGACTGGCTCGCGACCACTATCATGTCAAAGACGAACCGCCAAATATCTAATGATGTGTTCCGGTTCGATGGCATGTAAGCCAGATTTTCCCCTTTCCCACCCATCCTTTCTTCCCAAAAATGTGGTGGTTCTGATAGTGGATTACTAGACAGTCCTCCCCCCTTCCATCAGTATCCTCTAGGTTGGCAACGCATCTACAACATCTCTGGTGTTGTAGATGTCTATGGGCGAAGGTAACCACTTACCATCAGGTGGTCCTTCTGCTCGTTTGCCGTCTGTTATCAATAAAAAAAAATAAATAAAAAAAAAATCATTTTAATAATACATGAAGGAAAAATTTTGGATCCCTTTTAATAAAACCTATGCGGACGGGGAAGTTTAAATATTAGCTAACATATAAACATGTATATGGACAGGAAGTGCAGAAAATCAATATGTTATATAATAATGTATCAGAAATATACACTTTTGAATAAAGTCATACACACGTATTAACGTTGGTAAGTAAAAACTCTTTTAGTTTTGAGTGAACTTAATGCCAAAAATCTTTGTAATTAATTTTCTGACCAATCTTAAGATATTACATATTAGATGGGACTGATCTCTTCCCGTAATTTTTTTCCCAGATGAGTTACAAGAAAACCACCCATATTCATTTTCATAAGTTCACAGTATACTTAACATTAGTGGAAACGGATTCAATTAAGATATGTTTTTTATATGGAAGGATGTGTTCTATGGATACGTTCTAGGAATGCGTGCTATGGGCCATCGCGATATGTAGCTATGGGCAGAGTAAAGTACCTGCAGTCAGCCCGCGTTTATCGCTGAAAGTAGACATACCATCGTGGATGCACGAAGTTATTTTATATGAACGTGCAATGTGCGAAGAAGAACTCATGGAGCTCGCACAGCTACATAGCTTAGTATTAGTACTAACATAGCTTAATATTTTCGTGGCTTAAATTTGACATCTTCGCAGCATAGCTACATAGCACATCTCTGGTGGAGAGACATCTTTAGAATCAAACCTACAACGATCATTTGCATAGTCAAACGCTGTCCCACTGCGCCACGAGCTTTCAATTTTTTTCCATATAAATATAATTTTCGTAATAAGGATATATCACGGTTTAATAAAATGAGACGGACCCGAAGCGGTCCGACGCTATTAGGCCTAAACGGATCAATATGAGGCTGCCCAAATATGCAGAAACATGTATGATTTGTGTAACCATAGCGAAATTTGTACCAGAGCTATCTACGCTGGGTATTTTTAACCAACTTCAAAAAGGAAGGAGGTTATCAATTTGATTGTATTTTTTTAACCCATTTAAATCTATATACGATCTAACGAGTTGTTTTTGAGTTATTCGTAATAATTTATTTTTAAGTGCATTTTATTTAAAGTAGATTTTCTTTTTTCCTGTTAAAATGTTAATTATATAATGAGTTACTGTTAAAATCTTTTGACTGTCAAAATCTTAAACTTGTTTGGTAACAAAGCAATGCCTCAATTCGACGGAAAGTGGGGAACGGAATATCTTTACACTAGGTTCCCTCTGCCTACACAGCTATATGCGAGATACAGCGTAAAGCTATGTATGTATGTATAAAAGTCTGGCGGTAACTAAATTGATTAAAACGTGGAAATCACATGCATATCTCGTTATACCACCACCACCACCACACAGTCAATCTGTTTTGTTAATAACAAACGGTTTCCATCAGAAAAACGGTGTTTCGAGCTCGTCGCTAAACCGCACTTCAAATGACTCTTTGATCTACGACCTACGAGTATTAGAGCGACCCAGTTTTATATTAACAAGGAAATTTATTCAAAATCTCATTTATATAATAGCTATTTCAACTCAATTTACATATTTATGTGGTATTTCATTTTTCATTACAATTTTTAGTTTTTTCAATATTCTAATCATTTTTAGGTTTTCAATATTAGAAGTATGGAAATAGCGTTTAAATAATTTTCAATGAATAATAAGTTTATATATAAACATTTTAAGAAAACGTATGTACAATGTGTACGTATTTGATAGTGTGGCAGTGTGTATGTATGTAACGTATGGCTTCCAGAGTGTGTGTATGGAAACCACAGAAGCTCGGGTTCAAGTCCCGCTGCGGTCAATTTTTTCTAGGTTTCCTTAAAATATTTTTATCGTTTTGTGTGAATAACTTCATAAAAATATAGAATATTTTTTTTTTATTTCGACTGTTATATTATAAAAAAAAATACTGATTTTAAAATTGAACTCAATTCAAGCTATTTATTGTAGTCCTGTAAAACATATATATTAAAATTATTTTCATTTTCTCACTCTAGTCTCTCTAGAAATGATGTATTGAGTATAGCACTCAACGCGCAATTCTCTTGCAAATGACTCGATATGTGACGGACCCCCCATTCTTCCCTAATTTTTCTCTGACTACCATGCAAGGGAAATAGTAAGAAGCTATAAAAAACCTAAGCTAATAAAATATCTGAAACAAAGCATAAGTAAAATGATAATCCCCAGTAGTAAACAATCATGATCAATATTGATTTCCAAAGTTTGTGACGTCGATACTAAATGTAGCGGCAAATGGAAAAACAAGTTATGAAGGAACGCCGCCCTTCCCCACTCCGGTAACTAATACCGCTTACTCGGTTCTTTACTTTGGACCTTTTTTTAGCCGAGTACCAATAGTTTCTCGCTTATTGTTACATAGAAAAATATTAGTCTATATATACCTGTAATTGATCGTTTTTTTTAACGCCTTTTCCATATATTAGCGTAGATAGGATTAGAATAGATAGAGAGGACCTAGTGATAAAACACTCCGTTTTCCGCTTTCGAATTTGAGATATTACGTGTTGAGTGGTGGAACTCAAGGACTCGCTTGGAAAATAATTTAAATGTAATCCTTTACGATGTTTACAGTTATAGCTTACTGTAACTTATCAAAATTTTACACACACTTGTACTATACACATGTACGAGTATATAGTTGTGGATTCGGTAGCATTAGAGGGAATGTGAATATTCAAATATTTTCATTTTATCGGCCTAGTTATTAAAATCGCAATGTTCACTCAACATAAAAGATTATTTAGAAATTTTTAAGGCATAATGAATTAAAAACTGATTGTGTTTACACTTCAAATTCACTGCATCGTATAAAAGCAAAATGTGTAAAAAATGTGTGAAAACCAAAAGTTAAAGAGAATAAAACATCTGAAGTTTAACTTAGCACTTTATTACATATACTCGTACATAAACTGCACATTATAGTAGATGCTTCATAAAATAATGATAAAATTCAATTCACAATTAAGTTTGTTTGATCATAAATTATAATGTTACCAATGTTAAAACGATCTCACTCACAAACAACTTGCAACTCTAAAATCCAAACTACTAATTTTGTCCGTGTTATCTTTTTTTTTTTAACATCACGCAGTATCCCGCATATAGCAGGGTAGGCAGAGGGAACCCGAGAACCTAGCGTTAAGACACTCCGTTCTCTTTCAACAAATCCGTTCCCCACTTTCCGCCAGTTTGAGGCATTGCGTGTTGAGTGGCGGAACTCAACGCCGCGATTTGCCTTGTTACTTAACCCAGAAAATGAAAATACTTCATATCCTGGAGTGGGAATCGAACCCATAACTTGTCGCTTTAACAGTCGCATGTTGTACCTCTGCGCCACTACAGACATTGACCGTCCGCGTTATCATAATCTTAAATAGCAGTTTAATATAACTAGCTGTCAAATGAGGTTAATGTTACATGTATCGGAACCGATGGATTAGTTTTAACCTGTTTGTTTTAGTATTATATAAAATTTTGTTGTGTAATAATGCAATAGCTATAGTATATATGTATATATTTTTTTAGCTTCACGCTGTATCCCGCACATATCAGGTTAGGCAGAAGGAACCTGAGAACCTAGTGTTAAGGCACTCCGTCCTCTTTCCCACATTCGGCCGGATTTGAGGCATTGCGTGCTGAGTGGCGGAACTCAATGCTTTGCCTTATTACCATGTTATTTTTATATAATAAATATATATTTTTTGGAACTTCACACTTATCTCGCATAGCAGTGTATGTAGAGTTAACCTAGTATCAAGATACTTTGTACAATTACTATTATCTTTATCAAAGGTAAAAAAGGTATATAAAAGATCACTTCCGAAGACCTTATGTTTTATTAAAAAAAACTATTGTCTTACCAAAGCATAATACAAATAATTTAAATATAATCATTCCCCTGAGTGGGAATCGAACCCACAACCAACCGCGTTTACAGTCAGACGCTGTCCCAATGTACCACGACGTTGTGATATTATGTATCACAGCGATCGTCATAATATTAGTTAAATTGATAACAACACTTTAACTATGAAGTTAAATTAAATTTTCTTTGTCAGATTTCGATTCAGTCATTTATTAAGGAAGGGCGGTAGAAAATGTTCATAGTCATTAATCAAACGTAAAACTTTTAGAGTTTAAAAAGTCGGTATCTCATTAGGCTCTTAGACCTCGGAAATGCGTAGATTGAGTGTTAATTAAGAATTAACAAAAAAAAAAATTACGAATATCTCAAAAACAACTAATTAGATCTAATCTAAATTTAAGTGGCATTACTTCGGAAGCACTAGCTATCATATTAAAAAATATTCATCAAAATTGGTTCACCTAGTAAAGAGTTATGCGGTAGCATATAAAAAAATAAAGTTGAATTGCGATCTCCTCTTTTTGAAATCGGTTAAGTAGTATTATTTTTTTAATATACACCAATATTTAATATTATGACTAATTTTAGACAAAAATAAAGACAATTTTAAGTTCATAATCTCATTGTTTAGTGGAAAAAGTAGGAAGTTCTTAATGAAGTTTACCAAAAAAAATAAACTTTTCTTGTTACGAACTTGGCTTCCTCAAAATCAATCTCGATTTATTTGAAAGTGAAACTTTCTGACACCGCGAACAAAGGCGGCCTCCTAAATGAACTGATTGAAAACTCTTGCTGAGGCAGAGGTTAGCGGCGGAATATTAGAAAATGCGTTTTGGTTAGAGTTATAAAGTAAATATATTTTTTAGCTTAACGCTGTATCCCGCATGTAGCTTGGCGGGGACGGCAGAGACCTGAGAGCCCTAGTGTTATGAGACTCCTCGCTTTCTGTAAATGATGTTGAAAAATTTTATTATTTTGTGTGATCTTCATGAGCTTAGTGTGAAATTGAAACTGAAATAAATTAGAATCAGTTATACATATATATATAAATTATGCCTTGTGGCCAACACATTTTGGTATGAATCGTTAGAGAGTATACCTATGTTACACTATGGCTAAATAGTATATTTTATATATAACTGCAACCTACGTGCTACTTTCATATATAACCATTTCTTTGGTGGTAGGAGGTTCGTCCTCCGTCTGGCTCGCGACCACTATCATGTCAAAGACGAACCGCCAAATATCTTATATGATGTGTTCCGGTTCGATGGCATGTAAGCCAGGTTTTCCCCTATCCCACCCATCCTTTCCCAAAATATGTAGTGGTTCCGACTTGGCGGACTACTACATTGTCCTCCCCCTTCCATCTGTATCCTCTGGGTTTGGCAGCATCTACAACGCCTCTGGTGTTGTGAATGTTCATGAGCGAAGGTAACCACTTGCCATCAGGTGGTCCTCCTGCTCGTTTTGCCTCAGTTATCCATAAAAAAAAAAAATAACCTATGTTACTGTAAAGTTTCATCCTAAATATGGTCAATAGTTTTTTGCATGAAAAGAAAAACAAACATGCATCCAACTTTCGCATTTATAATACTTGTAAAGATATAATTTTGTTAACTCTGCATCTTCCTGGTGGTGACTCCAGTGTTCATGACGACAATTTAAATAAATAATAATAGCGAAGGCAACTTGTATACATATGTATGTCTCGTTTGCATGTCGCCCTGCAGTTGTGATTGTAACTATATACCGCAGCACTAGCTGTTACCGCAGCTTCCAATCCAGCGTCGTCAATGGGGGGTTAAGAACTCTAAGTTCATCATCATCACTTATCCTTCAAATACACACCAACATGGTTAGTCCCATGGTAATGAAATGTTTATCGCGGTAAAAAATAGTTTACGTTACTTTTCAACTGCTTAACTATCTCCACTTAAAAAATATAGATAATAGTGGCAGGGCGATCCGCATTTAACTCGATTCTTACCGGCACTAACTTTTCAAATTCAAAGTACAAGTACGAGACGTAAAAAGGTCATCGTCAAGAATTGTTAAGTAGTAAATTACGAAATACCTTAACAACCTATACCGATTTTCCTTAAAGATTTCCGGCTTCCCTAAATATATATCGGCTTCCCTTAATTTACTGGCTTGCCTAACTAAACTTTTACCCCTGGCCACCTGTTCAATTGGCGTCACATCACTACATTGTAGCGTACGTGAAGAAAGAATAAACAAGAAACAAAAAAAAAAAACATACAAACATGCATGCATTCATATTGTCCTTTGAGCTCTTTTACGACACATGCTTTGTTTGTAAGCATTTCTTACATTATACCACATAGATAAACCATATGGTTTGCTTACTGATTTCTCCCTATGTGGTGAACTTTAAATATAGAAGCTTATAATACAATAGTTTTAAATTTAAGCGATTCCCCCAAATTTAAATTATTCTTTTTCTTTTCAAAATTAGTTACAAGTTATCAATTTTAAATTACAAATGGATTAACATACGTGCAGTTAAAATATATTACATTTCCATATTTATTTAATATATCTGTATATTTATAATGTTTGGTGGTAGGAGAGGTTCGTCACTCCGTCTGGCTCGCAAACCACTATCATGTCAAAAGACGAACCGCCAAATATCTTATGATGTGTTCCGGTTCCGATGGCATGCTTAAGCCGAGCTTTCCCTCTTTCCACTAGCCCTTTCCCCCAAAATCTGGTAGTTCCGATGAGGACTACTACATTATCCTCCCCTTCTATCTGTATCCTCTAGGTTGGCAACATCTAGAACATCTCTCTGGTGTTGTAGTGGTCATGGACAAAGGTAGCCACCTTACCATCAAGGTGGTCCTTTTGCTCGTTGCCATCCGTTATCCGATAAAAAAAAAAACAAAAAAACTAAGTCAGTATATTTTATAAAAATTAAACGTAAAGTGTGTCCTCGCCTCCCAATCTCAAGAACAAACCCGCCATTAGTTTCAGAAACTTTCGCGACCAACTGTAACACAATTACGTCGACTCCGACAGCTCGTCGCTTTTCCCTTTGGAGGCCTTCAAATGAAAACTGATTTAAATAGATAATGATAGGATTTATATTGTTCTTTTTACATTATATAAATTAAAATACGATAGGCCATCGTGTGCAGTGCAGCATCTGATTTTAAACGCAATTAGTGGTGGGTTCAAATCCCACACCAGAAAATGAAATATTAGCCAATATTTGGCATTTTCATAATAGTAATATCTTAATTTCAGCGAAAAGTGGAGAAATCTTAAGAGAACGAAGTGTCTTGACAATAGGCTCTCTGTCTACCCTCCTATGTGCGTGAAGCGTACAGCGTGAACTTAAAAAAACCCCGCAATATCTTAATTTCTGGCGAAAAGTGGGAAAGCAGTGACTTTTAGTTACTCTCGGTTCTCTCTGATTACCTTACTGTGCAGGATAAAAGCATAAAGCTCCAAAGTATTTATTGTAATTTGTCACAAGTACGTACTCTTTCGTAATTTTCTATAAAAAAGTAATAATTTCAAGATCAACACTTGTATAGCGTAATGCCATCATACTCATATATACACGTATATTACTAAATTAGTCCACATTCTCGTCTATTGGCAACCATATGTATGACCTTATTTAAGTAAAAAGTACAGAAAATTTCGTGGAAAATTTGTACACAAAATTGTGAAAGTAAATTGTGAAATATACAAGCAACCTCGACTAAGTAAATATACGTAACTACACATATATGTTAATTATGAAGCGTTCGTAGATTTTTTTGTTATACTGCAGTATAAACATTTTTTTTGTGAGGTAGTGAGAAAGAACCTAGCGTCAAGTGGTGGTAGTGGTCTACGTGTTGGGTGGTGGTTCAATGCCGCGATTTTTCTTATCGGAACACGAAAATGAAAATACCCGACCATAGTGGTGCATTGGGACATCGTCTAACTGTTAACATAGTTGAACCCATAGTCGATTCCCACTCGGAGGTATATATTTAAATTGTTTTCGTCTTCTCGCTGTGGTAAGACAAAGCGCGGCGTTGAGTTCCGCTACTTTACACGTAATATTGGGTATCTTGATGTGGAAAAAAGCGTGAAATTAGTTTTTTTAATAAGAAATATTTCAAAAAGAGTTTTTAATATAAGGAGAGTGAGAGGCACGTACTGTAATTCAAAATTTTGAAAGAACTAAATATTCAATAATATAATTACTAATATAAAATATATATTTAGTACCATCGAGTAGGACAAAGACTGATGAGATAAAGTACGATGTTGATTTTCGCTACAAATGTCATCACAGTGTCTACAATTCGGTAAGGTATAAACTTGCATAATTTTTTTACCGATCAATCCTTCTTTGTGGCACTTTGGAAGCGCCATAATTAAAGAACTGAACTGAACTAAATTTCGGGTATATAATAAGGTAGGTGGAAATGGAAGGTCACCCTACAAATAAACAACTATAATTTCTTTATTCACTTTATAAATGAAACAAACAACGATTAAGTAAAAGTTTGTTTTATTATGTAACATATAAACCATTTTTTAAATTTATATTTTACCATCGTTTATTAAATCATGTTGAATTAAACTCTGCCAAAAGGAACAGATGATCCAAAGAAGGCCGATATAGATGATCAGTAATTTAACTAACAGCTACCGTTTTGACACAATCGTAATATTAGCATCTAAATAAATTACATAAAAAAAAGCTATTGACCACCTTACATCATTTCTTTTTATTTAAAAAAAAATGATTTTCCTCGCTCTGGTAACAAGGCAAAACACGGCACTGACTTCCGCCACTCAACACGTCATGCCTCAATTCGTCGGAAAGTGGGAAACGGAAATATTAAAAGACTAGGTTAACACTAGGTATTCAGGTTCTCTCTGCCTACCCTGCTATGTGCGGGATACAGCGTGAAAGTAATATATCATCCACGCAGCCCCGGGGTGTCTACTTGGCAAGCCTCAGCTCAGCTCAGTGTACGCGGGCGTGTAGCGTGTAAACCGCCGCGCATTGTCTCTTGTGTCGCGGTTAACGAACGTCGCTACTTTTGGCAACACATTTAATTGCTTGCCAGCTTATGACATAAACGCTTCAGAAAAGCACATGGAATATTTAAATTTTCTTTTTAAATGTGATTTATGTAACTACTTGGGCAATGTAGCTGCCATTATTAGAATGGGTTATGTTTTTTCTTCGAAAATGTCCTTTTCGGGACCATTTTTTTTAATGGTAAGCTTTATCTGTACATTCTGTTTTTATTTTGACTATTTTTCACTTAGGAGCACATATTTTCTTTGGTATTTGTTAATTTTATTTAATAAACATATAAATGAAGCAATCCTAATGATATTTGAACTATTCATATTTAAAACTGTTATACACATAAGTTAACATATCAACCTATTCACGCCAGGTGCGGATAAATAAATGAGTACATACAAAAAAAATCCCGCAAATCTAACAATTTCTAGTAGGCACTTGAGGTAAATGTCCTTACACCTTAGTGTAGTTTTTACCTTCGGCAGACATTTCCAGTAAAAGGCGTCGTTATCGAAGTGCTCGGCTATCGGGACTATCGGGAAGGGACGCGCATCAAATATGACAAACGGACGGTGGCCAAGATTTTATCTGTCACATTACATATAGGGTTACCGATCTGTTCGAATCAAAATATCATTATTTTAATACGTGAAAGAAAACTTTTTGCATCCTTTTTTATAAAAACTGTTGACGGAGGAGTATGAAATGTGGCTTATATATAGTGTAAATGGAGAAAAAGTGCTGAAATTCAATATTTTTTTATGATATATCAGAAATTCATTAAATTATGAATATTACTCAAACTACTATATTTTATTTGAATAAGGTGTTTGTTCTGTTCTTTTGAATAAAGTGGACTACACGTTGCTAAGGAGACGGTGCGCGCCGATGGCACGGCTGGTTGTTTATAAATAAAAGCTATTACAAATACTTTTAAGGAAATGTCCAGTACCATAAAAATGTCAGTCTTACATCAGTCAATATAGAAACTACCACCGGCAATGAAAGCAGTATTAATATTACATTATTACGTTGTTCCTGCATTCCATTTTGATACTATAACTTGAATTTAATAGAGTTTAACAGCAAACGTCAACAAATGTACTAGTAAGAGAAGTTATAAGTTTTCAATACGCGAAGTTAAATTTGCATACGTTATTACAACTTTTATAGGAGGAATTCCGGTAGTTAGATATATACGAGTAACTTACGAGAATAATTGAAGCTGCTACGTTACTTTTTGCGAAATTCCTATATTTTTTTTTATTGTATTGATAACGGACGGCAAACGAGCGAAGGACCACCTGATGGTAAGTGGTTACCTTCGCCCATGGAGACATCTACAACGCAGAGATGTTGTAGATGCGTTACTTAACCCTAGAGGATACTGATGGAAGGGGGACAATGTAGTAGTCCACTATCAGAACCACCATTTGGAAAGGATGGGTGGGAAAGGGGAAAATCTGGCTTACATGCCATCGAACCAGAACACATCATAAGATATTTGGCGGTTCGTCTTTGACATGATAGTGGTCGCAGAGCCAGTCGGAGGACGAAGACCTCCACCACCTAACAATGTTCTTTCATTTAAATATAAACTATTGTTTATTTATATCGAAATAATAATTAAAAACTATAGCGTGTCTATGATCTATTCTGTATTCTCTCTGGTTTTCAACTGTCAAAAGCAAACGTGTTCATTACAAAGCACTCGTTTATTAGTAATTATATGGTAGCAAGAGCGTAGTTTCGATATAAATAAACAATATAAACTATAAGCTTTTAATTTTAACAATATTAAAAAGAATAACTGAGTCAGGTCTTAGCAATGAGGTCGACGTGGGGTATATTGTGGGTTTGACTTCGTCGTTCTTGAGAAAATAATTGCTATATCAATAATTTTTATTGTCTCACCCTGGTAAGACAAAAGAAAACGAAGTGAAGAATCCGCCGTTCAGAGTTTTCAATTCCGGACAGAAAATAAAGACAACGGATTGTCACAATATTAAAAATTCTCTTCCTTGTTGCTTTATTTATATAATAGCAATAATTCATATAAACAAAATTGTTACCGATAATGATTAACAGTATTATATTTTACACGTTCATTATTGTCCATTGTCCAAGTAAAATGGCCTGTCGTGGCGCAGAGGCACAAGCGTGCGACTGTAAAGCACCTGCGACAGGTTGTGGGGTTCGATTTCCTAATGTTTACATTTCTTAGAGGTTTTTCATTTCCTGGGCTTGGTAACAAGCCAAAGCGCGACATTGAGGTTCCGCCACTCAGCGCATATGCCCCAATTCAATGAAAGTGGGAATCAGCAACTCTAGGTTCTCAGGTTCCCTCTCTGCCTACTCTGCTATATACGAGACAACCCTAGTAATGCCTCAAGTTATTGTAGCACGCGTAACCTATTTATCGCGGCGAGGTTTTATGAGCTTTTTCCGTTCCTAATGTATAAAAATGAAAATGCCAGTGTCCATAGAGCATTACTCTTGCTTATCTGAGATGCTATCCGTCGTATATGACCGTATACGACCGAGTATGATGTCTGTACACTTGGATCATTTTAGAGGGAGATGCGTTCCAAAATGATAACACTGATGAGTCGTAATGACGAAAGATGTTTTTTAGTATGTACAATAATAGGTATGAAGTAAAGGTAAATTATTTAAATATTTTTTTTAGTTTTTTTTCTTCATAGAAGCTAATACAGAAAAATCCTAATGCTTCTTCTTTCACTTCCGCTCTTCGTTTTCCAAGCTAATTGGAGACATTGCGTTTTGTGATAAAGCGGAGATATTAATAAAATCAAATTATTATATTTACTAGTGTCCCCGTTGACGCGTTAACAACGCGATGCTTAGCAACGTACATGTCACTTTATATAAACATTGATGTCAAACCATGGTAGTGTGTGTAACATTTATTTTATTAATTTAATATAGTTTTAATCATTATTTTAAATAGATATTATCATTCTGCACACGTACCATATAGTTTTTATAGCGAAAATTCGCTACTACTACTAAACTATAAGTAGCAATTTCATACTCCTCCGTCCGCGTGATTTTTCGCAAAAGTATACAAAGTTTTGCTTCACTTATTAATATATAGATTTTTCATTCAAATGAGAATCGAACTTACAACCATCACGTGTTTACAGTCCGACACTGTACCACTGTAAGACACCTCAATGGTATTAATCAAATACAAAAAATATTCAAATATATGTGTAAATTTATCAAACATTCCAGATACGTTATTTTTTTGTATGAAGTTACAGAATGTGCTCTCACACACGAGGAATCGTGGGTCACACCCGGCTGGGCTGATCGCGCCCGGGTGGCATATGGCTCTTTCCCACAAACCCTCCCACTTACGACCTACCATCCCTTCCTCGGTTCCCGGGCTGGTACCGAAATTGTATACAGAACCCCTACAGAGGCTCTGTGGGCCAACCGATGACCCGCCCATGTTCATGGACAGGGAGAAGACTCCCATGGCCATAGGCCTAAGAGCCTAACCATCATCCCTCCTCCCAGGGAGGGAAGTGAAGGCCCCTCATAGAATGTGCTCTCTGACTCTATTATGCAAAATTTGTCTTGTTACATTGTAACTAATATGTACTATCCACAGTTGAAAGTGCTAACTAAATAAACTACTCGTGTTCCAAGTTAAGTGTTGTAACTGGAATATTATATTGCCCTATGTTACTTATACAGACCAAATGTAAGTAAAAATAATTAACGAGTACATAAAAATTTTTTTACTAAAATTTATAGACTACTTTCTTTATCTTTAGGTTTTATTCATAACAAGGTTGTGGAACTAGTGATAATACACTTCTTTTTCCACTTCCGTCAGGATTCTTGACACTGCGAGTTAAATAACAAAAACAGAATAAAAGGGAAATTAAAATATTTTAAATAACTCCAAGTGAGAACCGAACCTACATCCAATCTCTTTTACTTCATTAAACCAAAATCGATACAACAATTAGTAATAAGTATTCAGTAACGCTAAGAAGTCATTCGAGTAATTAATCGAATCGGGTGTACGTCTAGTGTAGTGTAGTGCACTTCCGAATACTCATACTTCAGATATACAGCGTGTTTCAAGAGATGTACGATGGTCAAGGAGAGAGGAGAGCTCGTCGACTAGCGCCGCCGCCGCAAATCACTGATTGCAGTCCACTTGGCTATCTCAAAACGATAACGCTATTGTATGCCTAAATTGATTGATTTGTTTGGTTAGAGAGAGTGAAGTAATGGGTTCGATTTCCAATTAGGTTGTAGGACGAGAGCATGTAATATACGTAAAAATACATTCGAATTAGGATGGGGTTCTTTTTTTAAAGACATGACAATATGACAAAAGAAATTTATAAATTGTATTAATTATAATTATGTTTCGAAATGTGAATGTGATCTGGATGACGGTTCTCCTTCCCATATCCTTTTTACTTGTAAGTTAATTCGTCCCTTATGTTAGCGTTATTGGATTCATAATATAGTTTTAAAATGCTTTGTTTTAAATTGATATATTTTATTGTAAATCAAGTACTAGGTTTTTGAAGGGTCGGCAACGCGTAAGTGATGCCCCTGGTGTTGCAAGCGTCCATAGGCCACGGTAACCACTTACCATCAGGTGGGCCGTGTGCCTTGTTGCCACCGTCGTGGTATAAAAAAAAAAAAAAAAGTAACACTCGTAAGAATTGTACTAGTGCGTACTAGAGTTACTAATTTGATTAACATATAAATATGTCAAATTTAATATTTGTTGAAGTCAAGGACATACTATGTTAAATTGTATTTGTCATGATAGATAGACGATGCTAACACTTTATGATGTCCTTCCTCACAAAGTTCCCCGTCCCCTTATTGTTGAATGTTTGTGTTTTGTTCTGTATGTAATTACTACTATCCTTTATGTTGTTTATATCTATTGTAAATATTTATTTTGGTAAAGGCGAAGGTTGCTATAGTGTTACTGGATGTTAAGCGTGCAATTTATCATAGTGTAAATTAACCTCTTTTTTTACCTATCAATCCTCCTTCGTGTGTGCTCTATGCGAAGTGATTTTTGCTTAACTGGCACGTTCGAAGCGCCATAATTAAAGAACTGAACTGAACTATGTTTCGAAATCAGGTGGAAGTGGCAAATGGAGTGTCTCGACACTAAGCTCTCTCTCTCTGACTACCCTGCTTTGCAAGATAATGCGTTAAGCTTTTTATATATTTTATTATCACAATATAAGAAAAAAAATCAATGTCCTAATCGATTTCCATCTTTATTTAGCGCCTACCGTGGCGCAGAGACACAAGCGTGCGACTGTAAACGCGACAGGTTGTGGGTTCGATTTCCACTCCAGGAAATGTAAAAGTTTAGCATTTTCATTTCCTCGGTTTGATAACAAGGCAAGGCGCGGCGTTAAGGTCCGCCACGAACGCAGTGTCTTAACACTAGATTCTCAGGTTCCCTCGGGCTACCCTGCTATATGCGGGATACAGCGTGAAGCCAAAAAGAAATCTTTTTTTAATGATCAAATGCTTCACAAAATAACATTTATAAGAAAAATATACAAAAATTTTTGACAATTCTAACAACTATAAATAAATAAACTAACATACAAACATATAAACCCAACAAGTCCACGTGTCACGTGCACTGTCAATTTACTTTGACCCGTCACTGTTCATTTACTAGGAAGCTGCAATAAATCCCTCATACGAGTAAGTGACAGAATACGATACATGGAATTCCTTCCTCGTAAGTTATACTGCGTATAACTTATTGTTATTATTTATATTATTAATCGATTTTAAAAAAGAGGTTCTTAACTCGATTGTATTTTTTTGTGTGTTACCCTGTAACTGATTTTCAAGGTGAATCAATTTTGATGATTCTTGTTCTATATGATAGCTAATATTTTTGAAGTCGTCCTATTTAAATTTAGTTGACGATTAGTTTTAGAGTTATTTGTAATAATGTTACTTTAAAAATATCAAAAATTTTAATGCTTGTCTATATTTCAGGAATTTGAGAATGAAATGTCGATATACATATATTTAGTATAAAATGTAATTGTAATTTTAACATGTACTTTAAATAGATATACGTTTTCATTTTGAAATAAAAGACGAAGCATCGAGATAGTTTAATTTTTAATCTAGTTACAATAACTTCAAAAATAACTAAAACTGTTTGGATGGAACTTTCAAAAACGGATTTTACATATTTATATGGAAAAAAAAGTTCCCGAAAAAAGTTGTATAAAAACAATGGTATATACAAAAAACATAAAACATGTACATTCATTTTTTAAAAAATCTATAGTTTTTAAAGCTTTGCTAATTTTCGTTTTACAATTTCTAAATTTATCTAGAAATGGTACGTAAAGCTTTATTACATAGGTTTTGGTACACATGTGTAAAATGCCCGGTATCTTAGCAACGTGTGTCATACACGTGTATGTCAAATATATGGTAATGTAAGTAATATTTAATTTAATATAAAAAATATTAATACCTGAAAGAAAAACTATGAATCCCTTTTTATGAAAACCATGCGGATGGAAGAATATGAAAATAGGCATACATGTAATTTACATGGAGAAGAAGTGCAGAAAACCATATAATTTTAGCTTTTTTCTTTCCTTCAGAAAAAGGACTTCACTTCAGAGGAAGGACGTCCTCAATTCCACTGTTTTTTTTTATATGTGCTTACCACATATTTTTTTTGTATAAGATAATCTATTTCGATGATTCTTTTTTTGTATTATATTATAGATAGAGCGTTGGTTGTGATCCTACTTAAATTTCATTAAATCCTGACCAGTATTTTTTGAGTTATTAAAATCATTTTACTCTTAAATCCGTTTTATTTGACGTCGGCATTCTTTTTGTTAAAATTTTATTTACTTATAATAATGTACAAGAAATATATTAAATAATTAAAATAAATATTACTGACAATACCATATGTGTGACACGTTGCTATGGCAACCTTTATTTTACACATCAATGGGACTAGTAATAATAAATTAGCTAACTTCTGTTCTCTAATTGTATCTGATAGTCGTGTACGTGTTTCATAGTCAAACTAAACTTCACTCGAAGAGGATTCTGCTTATCATACTTGAAATCAGCCGCTGGGGTGATGTGATATCGTCGTAGTATTTTAAGTAAGCTCATTTTTATGGACAGCATCGCGTATCTGTAACCTACATATATTAAAAATATTAGTAATGTCATATTGATAATCGTAATAGTGTGTTTATACAAAAAAAATGAATACAAACGTATTCGCCTGCACTAGCATATATCCGTATCCGAATAAGTTAATCAGTTGAGATTTTTTTCTTATATTAAGACTCATTAGAATTGCTTTGTGAGAAGCTAAGTTAGTTATCTTACACTTAAAAATGCCTGAAGTGTATATTTTCGATTTATCAACTTACTCACGCCCACATATGAATCGGTAAGTGCAGAAACAACTTAAGTCACAAAATTTGCAAGAATTCGTAATCGATTTAAACTAGCTTAGAAAAGCAAGATGCGTGTCGTTTTTCTCCTCCTGCAAAATTTAGTAAAATCCAGGCTTACGTTGTTTCTGCACTCACCGATTCATATATGTAACGATTTTTTTTCGTTTATACCTGGGCAGTTCCTAGGTCCATAACTAAAAGATAGAAACGCGTTGAGTTGATCTGGCGTTACGTCGAAGAAGCGCTCCGGTCGGAACTGGTCCGCGTCGGGACCCCAGTACTGCGGGTTACGGTTGATGCCCCATATGTTCACTACTACGTGGTTGCCTTTTGGTATGGTTAGACCATTAGCTGGAATTTGAGGTTTTTTTGTTAGATAATTTGATTTTAAGATTGTTCAGTAAAAGTTATTTAGTATCGTTGTGATTTGAAACTCAGTATAACGAAATAGCGACACACAAAAGAGATAGACACATACGTCTGTAGGAAAGAGTAAGATCGTATAACTTTTATGTAGTATTTACTATTACTCGTAACAAAAAAAATAGAAATAAAATATTAATAAATAGATAGTCATAATTAATTAACATTACATCTTCACGCTTTATCCTACATAGGATAGGATAGGATCGGGGTCAGAGCATTAAGACACCCCGTTCACCACTTTGATGGTGAAATAAAACTAATTTAAATATAAGTCCTCAAGTGGGAATCGAACCCACAACAAATCGATTTTATGCCAAAATATATTTTAAGCAAAAAAAAATCCCCAAAAGAAGGAGGAACCCATATAAGCAATTAGTTTATATCTATTATAAGTAATCTCTATTATATAATTGTCTATTTAACTGTCTCTTACGTAGTAGGACGTCTTTATCACACAGTCTGATAATCATGGGACCGGGAGGGTAGAGTCGCAGACTTTCCTTTACAACTGCTTCCATATACTTAAGTTTTGTTAAATCAGATATTGTTATAGGTTCATTGGAATCTTCGAATGCGTTCACAATTCTGAAATCAAGTATAAAATTACCACTATGTGACATTTTTGACAAATTTTACATTTCATTCTTATTTATATGTTGTGTTTTCTATAGAACAGGCAGGAAGAATATATGTGACAATTTGCTTTGTTTATCATTTAGTTCGTAATGAGTGGCGAAATTTAATACCTCATTATGCCTAGCTCCACTATAAAGAAAATATTTCTTTGAAGGAAAATCGAACTCACATTCATCATTTGTTTTCCATTCTTTTCAAATGTAGTTACAATTACAATATACTATACGCTTTTTATCACAAAGTAGGGTAGTCAAGAGAGAACAAAGTATAAAGACAGTCCGTTCTCCACTTTCCGCCATAAATCAATACGAGTACACAGTGAATTAAACGATTCAAATATAATCATAAATCATAATAAATATTCAAATATAATCATTCTCTCGTCTGAAAATCGAACCCAATCATGATTACAAACACATTGTTCCATTTCGTCAAATATGACACGATTTATTCATATGCTCACCCAAAAATAACCATACCAGATAAATGTGATCAAAATTCCTATTTAAACAATGTTTTTTATCAAAATACATACTCTTCGTAAACCTTATCTTGTATGTCTTGATGTTGCGAGAGCAGCAACATGGTGAAGCAGGCGGTGGAGGCCGTCGTGTCAGTGGTCGCTAACATGAGCACGAGCGCCTCCTCCCTGAGCTCAGTGTCGGTGTAGCCGTGTTCGCCGCCGGAGTACTCTATTGTTAATTCTAACAAGGTTTTCATATCTTTGATGTTTTGCTTTTCTGCGAAATATATAAGAATTTGTTATTTTTTTAATTTTAGATACACGCTTTTTACATAACAAGACGCTTAGGTTCGTTGATGAGAAATGCAAATAATTTAAATATAATCATTTCCCTGAGTAAGAATCAAACCTGCGACCTACGTGCTTTCAATCAGATGCTATATTATTCCACCACGAAGGCCTTCAAATGTCGAAAGTTAAATAAAAACACATGCTGCAAAGATATGAAAGCATTTTTTTATTTACGTGTAAATTAATTACTTATAAATATTAATATAATACATACCATCGACATTGTTGTTACTCTCTTTAATCATCTTACGTTTCTTTGTTATGTACTGAAACAAGATTTTGCGTTAGTTATACTATTAAAGGCTTCATTAATACTCGTAAATTAAATATTATACGAAAATCCTATTTAACAAGATAAATCTTTTAAATATGAAATAAAAAAAAAATAATAATGAAAAGAAAGAATAATATCTGAAAGCGTGTAGAAATCTAAACGTAGCACGAATCGAACCCGCGCTTTTTAGAATGTTAAGATTTTCATTGCATTTAAATATTTTTCTTTTTGAACAGACTTCAAAAATAGTTGAGATTCTGAGTTCGTCTGTATTTTTTTAAATATGTATAACTTAATACTAGATGAACCAATTTGACGATTCCTTTTTTATTTAGTAACTAGCGCTTCTGATAATCCCATTTAAATTAAAATGTAACAAGTAATTTTTGAGTTATTCGTAATAATATCATTTTTTAGTGACAAATATAAAATTACATATCGTTACAATGTATAAAAATCACGAATTCATCTATCGCCTACCACTACTTTATACAACTCCAATATCCAAAGGTTGCCTGGAAGAGATCGCTTTAAGCGATAAGGCCGCCTTATTGTACGCTATTACTACTTCTATGTTATTTCTTTATTTGTGTGCAATAATATTTGTATTTGTATTTGTATTTGTATCTTTTTTTAAATGTATAATACTTACTTACTTACTTAACTTCACTTTATCCCTAGCGGAGAAGTCAGAGAAAACGGAGCGCCAAACGCGCTACGGTCCCTGCAATGGTCTCTCGCCTGTCCAAGGGTCATTAACCTCTTCATGCATGGCACCTCTCCAGGGGGTCCTAAGTGCTTTTTTACGTGACCTTCCTCCAGTACTTGATACTAAATGTATAATCTTAATATATACTCGAGCTCATAAGCAAACGAGTCACCGGTTCATCTGAAGTTCAGTGATTATCGCTGCCGAGAACATTTACGCCAGAGATACCATCAATGCGTTGCTTCTTATTAAATATATACTCACTTTCTCAAGAAAACCCCACATGGTCCTCTTATACCTAATATTCTGTTGACACGCGGCGACCAGCTTGTATGTCCGGTTGGTATAGAACCACGGCTGGCAGAGCCTCGCTGCCATGTTTTCCATGTAGCCCACGAACGACGTATAGAACGGGTGGTCGCGGCGGCGTTGGAAGTATTCGTTCTCTCCCATTACCGTCTCTGTTAAAATATAATTCTTTTTTTTTTGGTAGCTTCACGGTTTATCCCGCATAGGAAAGTCACAGAGAACCTAGTGTCGTGTAACTAGACACTCCGGCCGCTCCCTTCTGCTCCAATTTAAAACATGGGATGTTAAGCGGCGGAATTCAAAGCTGCGCCTTGTTTTGCCAAAGCGGAGTTGAAAATAATTTTATTATAATCTTTCCTCTAAGTGAGAATCGAACCCACAAACAATCGCGTTTACAGTCAGACGCAATTTCACTCTAATTTATTATTTCGATAAACATTTTTAAAATCAATTCAAATTTTATGCTTTCTAAAAATATTTTTCTCATTCTGTATGATAACTATTATTTAAATATTAATAATATATAGTGCAATAATGGTTTATGTGGCCATTGTGGCAAAGTGGAACAATAACTCACTCACTCACTCACTCACTTTAATACAAACTGTTGTAGGTTCGATTCCCACTCGGAGAAATGATTATGTAAATATAATCATTTCTCCGTTTTTATATATCCAATTATTATTATTTACTCTAGTAAATCAAAACGGGGCATTGATATCCGCCCTCTTCATACAATCTCTTTATGTCGGGCGGAAATCGGAGAAAGGAGTGTGACATTACCAAGTTTTATGGGAAAAAAATGTCAAAAATATACAAAATATATTTTACCACAAGAAGCATCCAAGCTATAAGAGCAAAAATAGTCCCAGGCAGAAAAATTCCCTTTCCCAACAACGCTAGCCAGTTTTTCCACCATGACTTGGCTGTTGCGCTCGAACACCTCAATGAACTTGTCCACGTGCTTCGGAGTTAACGTTTGTGACAGTATTTTGCGACGAACGCGCCATATATCCACTGAAAAGAATATGTATGTAATATTTTCAACCTTTTGTATTTTTTTACTTCTTCTTTAATGGATTATTCAGATTTTTTTATTAATAAGAAATACACAAATTCAATATTAAATTATGTAAATTCTAAAATTAATTTTGTATATTGATCGATGATGATCATGATTACGGAATAACTTAATAAATTAACCAAATATATTATTAGTTAATAGGAATTATTTTTTTAACAGAAATCTACTTTTCTGCAGAAATATATTTAGTAAAACAAAGTAATAATTGGTCAAAATTAGGTCACTCTATATTTCTGCGTAAATAAATGTGTGATTTACTTACAAGGTGCAAATAGTGACCCTCTGCCGACGAGATGTATGGCTAGTTCAATAAGCGGGCCCTTATCCAAACATGACTTCAGTACAACATTAGCTGACTTAGGCTCAGATATCACTGAAAGAAAAATACATTATGAGCAACTAACACAATTAAGCGTTTAACCAATTTAATATTATGAATAATTCTAAACCTACTCGTCTGATTTTAACTAAATTTAAATGAGACGCCAAGCACTAGCTGTTGTATTAAAAGAGACTCGAGTCGAGAATAAGAAAATACGGTGAAATTAAAAACCTCTTTTTTTGAAATCAAATATGAAACATTCAAATTAAAATAAGATTATTTTGAGGAACGGATTTGCTGAAAGAGAAGGGAGTGTCTTAACATTAGGTTCTCAGGTTCCCTCTGCCTACCCTGCTATATGCGGGATACAGCGTGAAGATAAAAAAAAATAAGATTATTTCAATTACTTTAAAGTGCTTATTGTATTTACGCGCAGTAAACATGAATATAGCATATTCCGATAAAAAGCCACGAAATGTGCTGTATATACAGGCATGGAGTCGACATGATGGTATCTGAGCGTCATGCCGCTTGCCGTGACGGCGAACCAACAAATTTCAAATTAATAATGAAGGCAAAAGTTCGTTATCTATTTGGAATATGTATATCAAACGTGTCGTTATGTGGACACTCTTATCAGTATAAAAACTAGTTAATATAAATATATTGCCAAAAACAACATTTGACGAGAACTAGTAGCCCCATTGACTTGTAAAATACACGTTTTCTGAGCATTCATGTCAAACATATGGTAGTATGAGTGATATTTATTATATTAACTCATTGTATTTCTAATGCAATATTAAAGCGCGGCGTTGAGTTCCGCCACTCAGCACGTAATGCCTCAATTCGGTGGAAAATGGGGAACGAAGTGTCTTAACACTAAGTTCCCTCTGGCTACCCTGCTATAAGCTCTCTTTGCATTTCTTCTCCAGGTATGTGTATGTCAGTTTTCATATGTTTTCCAGTTATTAATTCACGTATTAATATAATGATAATATCAATAAATGGACTAGACAATGATAAGATAGAATTCATTATAAGAATTCCACAATACATATAATACAAAATTTTCCAAGGATAATTTACATGTATATACATATTTATACAAATTCATGCATATACATATACAATTTATTTATATTTATATTACATATAGAATACATTACGTGTTTTGTATTTAGTTTCTTTTATTATTTATCACTAACTTTAGAGTATAGAAATAAATAATGATATAGTATAAAAAAAAAAAAAATGTGGAATGATCTCCCTGCCGAGGTTTTCCCAGAGGGCTACAATATGGGGTTCTTCAAAAGGGGAATAAATAGGTTTTTGAAGGGTCGGCAACGCGTAAGTGATGCCCCTGGTGTTGCAAGCGTCCATAGGCCACGGTAACCACTTACCATCAGGTGGGCCGTGTGCCTTGTTGCCACCGTCGTGGTATAAAAAAGAAAAAAAATAATAATAATTAGGAGATCAAAATGATAATCAGAATACAGGCGTCATTTGGCACAGTCTCTCAACCCTACAAGGTTTACAAAACTCGATATACTAGCGATTTCCTTGCTCGATGTTAAATATGTACTGTACTAAGCTTGGAAATATCTACAAATAAAGTATTAATATACATATATATCATTTTAAATTTGCTTTTACGTAGGTACGTAAAAAATAAAGGTTCAATATATAGGTATATATTTGGCCTATATACAGAAAGCTTCTGTTGGTAGAGAAATGGTAATTAGCGTTAAGCCCGGCTTTTGAACATTTTCATTATAATTGTATGCAATAAAGGATTTATAAATAAATAAATAAATAAATAAATAAACAATAAAAAACAAAATACTGATATAGTAAAACTTACCGAAAGCACAAAAGAAATTGGTCATCCAGAAGGTAACAATACCGTACGCGTTGTTGTTGTACGCCTGGCGGGCGAACTCCTGAAAGCATTTCATGCGATCTGAAACCCACATGTAAAACATATTGCCCGCTTATATATTACACCTTTAAATAAGCCTCCTCATCTATATTATTTTATTTTTATATGTGATTAAGAAATTCTTATAGTAAGCTTAAACCACTATAGGACACTGTGGACCTCTATTTAGTAATAGACATATGTTTAAAGTACAGTAGTTTACAAAAGTACTTATTCATATTTGTTTCAGTAGTAGATAGTATTTTCGTACCAGGTATTTATGAATAATTTTGTTAAGTTGACTTTATATCTTTTTAAATAAAAATATTTTTTTATAGAGTGATTAAATAAATATGTCAAAAAATTTTACACTTCCGGGTAAAAATACATTTATATAACATATGAAGAAAATTTTATAGGATAAACTTTAAAAATAGTTGGTGTCCTGAAAAATTATTTCATTTTATTAACTTACGTATCGCGTATTCACACCCGTAAATCGATAACTTTTTAAAAAAATAACCTACAGAATGCTACTAACTTCTGTCATTACTCAAAATATTAACAAAAAATTACATATCAATTAACCCACATTTAATTTTATTTCCGAAATAAAAACGACTATGTTTACTAATTGCACATATATTTCTGATGATTTAAAATGTGCTAGAAGAATCGTTGAGGCGTAATGAAAAAAAATCGACAGCACGTAATTTTTTTTTACTAAAGAATTTTTTTTTGCTAAGTTCAAATATATAAAAAATAATTCATTCATTTCATTTGTACCACAAAAAAATCCCGAAAAAACTTTTCTTTTGAAAAGGAAAATCTTCCCTTACGACAAAAGCGTATTTCAAACTCACGTTAGCCTGTGTATGTGTAATATTTATATTATTAAATAAATGCATTTCTAATCCATATAAACGTTAAGTATGTCAAATTTGACGCTCCTTCGAACGCATAATTTTCGAAAAATATTAAACATCATTTCATTTCAAGTAAAATAAAAAAAATTCGAAAATTCAAGTGAAATATAATAAATATATCCATTTTTAGTATTGCAATATTGTAAGGTATTTGCAATTAACTATTAAAAAAATAAAGTTACTTAACATATGAACGTACATTCCTCGTTAATTAATTATATATACTCAAAAAAAAAGATTTTGATTGTGTATGTGTGAAAAATGTGAGGTGCGTAATTGCTCCAAATATTAACCGTTCAAATGAATCTTAATGCGTACTTTAGAATGCGTGGTGTAGAGATTAATTACACAAGCCTCTATTGTTATTCCTACATGTTACTTATATTATAAAAAAATGCGTCATGTTTATTATTTTTACTCTTTACGAAGTAAGTGAAAAGGTATTCTTGTTATATATAAGGGTCTTCACATTCCCTATTTTTTATCACCCACATCAAGTTAATACAGATAACTTAGTACTTCACTATTTACTCAAAATTAATATATTGCGTGCTCAGTGGCGGAATTGAACGCCGCGTTTTATTATACCACAGCAGAGAAATAGAAACAATTTAAATATTTCACTCAGCACGCAATGCCTTAATTCGGCGGAAAGTGGGGAACGGAGTGTCTTAACACTAGGTTCCCTCTGCCTACCCTGCTATATGCGGGATACAGATAATTTTTACATTTAGCCTCTGTTAGAACATCTGTTAGCAGTCTACTGCGTGTCTAAATATCTGAATAACAATGGAACAATATTCGCAAGGTAAGTGTTAATTTTTCATTCATAGATTTTTTCTAGTATCCTGGTTTTATTAAAAAAAAACCGGCACCATTTTTATACAGTTTTGTTATGTCTAACTTAACTTAACGTACGCTAAGTCCTAATGTGTAATTTTACTTCTTTTTAAATTAAAAACATTCATCCGGCCTTCACGCATTGCATTTTCTTTGAGCGTTGATGATAAAAATATTTATAAAAAATGTATGTAGTGTATTTCTATTGTTTTTAAAACTATAAATAAACACTACAAATATTCTACTGTCTCACTTTTTCCTAAGAACGTATGTATGTGTTTGTCTCTTTTTCGTGTCACCTTTTCGTTACATGAAGCTTGAAATCATTAAATATTTAAAAGAGCTTAAATTCAATAACACAATATAAATCTGTTTTTAATAAATAGTTCTATGTGGACATATATATATTTTTTACAACTTAACGTATTAATAAAGAAACTCATCCATGAGGTCATCATTGTATCGTAGTTGAACAGTGTTTGACTGTAAACGTGAATGACAGTAGGTTCGATGATCACTTGAGAACATGACAATATTCAATTCATTTTAATTTCCCCACTTTGAAAAGCGGCGAATGAGTGTCTTAACACAAGATTCTCTCTAACTACCCTACGATGCGGTATAAAGCGTGAAGCTGTTAAACAAAAAAAAATAAAAAAATACCTTCATTGCTTCCAATAAACTTATAGGCGTGTCCCAAAACCGGCAAACACATGAAATCAGTTCCAAGTATCTCATGTAACTTTATCATTTCCCTCAGTTTCCAGCGACGCACGATTAACACCACAAGTAACAAAATCGAAAATAAATACATGAAAAACATTTTTTTTATATTTTTTCGTCGCGCACTCAGTCAAGCCCATACACACGCACAATAGTTAAGAAACGGTTACGTTCATTCATTTTATACTAGTTGCTTTAGTAGTACGTTTTCGGCGAAGTCGTGTAACAACCGATAGCAGCTATCTCTCACAGTTTCTAAGCGAGTGTGTTGAAAGATTGACAAATTTAATTTATTATATAAGTATATCTTTTATATATACATACATGGGCAAGCCCTTGGACGACGTCGTTATAAGCGGTCAACGGGTTAATGTATTGTTTATTATAATTTCTATCTGACTAAAAAAATGAGGTTTTTTTTTTTTTTTATATGGATACCGGATGTAAAACGAGCAGAAGGACCGCCTGATGGTAAGTGAGATTTGCAACCTTCGCCCATGAACATCTACAACACAAGAGATGTACTAGATGCGTTTGCCAACCTAGAGGATACAGATGGAAAGGGAGAGGATAATGTAGTAGTCCGCTATCAGACCACCACATTTGGGGAAAGGATGGGTGGGAATGGGGAAAACCCTGGCTTACATGCCATCGAACCGGGAACACATCATAAGATATTTGGCAGTTCGTCTTTGATGATAGTGGTCGCGAGCCAGAGGCCGGAGGACGAACTTCCCTACCACAGGTTATCCATTTACTATATTTTTATGTATATAACTTTTGGCTGCATAGACCAGTATGATGTTTTTTTTGGTAATAGCTAGGTAACCTGACATGGATCCATTTAAATTTAGATTAAAGTCTGACGAGTAGTTTTTTGAGTTATTCGTAATAATTGTACTTTTTAAGGATTTTTCTTTTGAAGTCGTTTTTTTTTTTACATCTTATACGAGTTATTGTTTGTTCCAGTGTTCTTGCGTATTTAAGGGTCACGTCTTAATAGGGTGGGATTTAAGTCTAATCTAGCTAGAGAATAGAATGTCTTAACACTGATTTTCTTAGGTTCCTCTGTACTACCTACCACCTGCTGTATGCGGGATACAGCGTGTTATCCTAATTAATCTGTTTTCAATGGCGGTCAAACTCAACTATGTGGTTAGCAAGTGATGTGGCTCGTCGCACATTTCCTGACTTTCTAGGTAAGTTTGATTAGATCTTTCTCGTGACTTTGTAAAATTAAAATCAGCTTATTTACAAAAATTGTAAATAACACCCAGAAAGCGCGAAGCTCGGTGGTTTATGAGAAAAGAAATTGACGTATTTTACAGTTGTCAAATATTTATACTGCATTTAGATATTGCTTAGCGATATCAAGTAATAAAATGTTTGTCTTTATAAAAAATCAAATAGAAATAAAATGTATCCTATGTCCTTTTTCATACCACAAAGAATATGTGTATAAAAGTTTCATGATAATAATTGGCTCAGTGGTTTTGACGTAAGCCTTAATAGCTCTGAAGCAAACTTACTTTCACATTTATAATATTAGTAAGGATTCACTCCATAAATAAAACAAATTCAATTCTTACAAAAATAGATATGCAAATCAACTTCTCAACCCACTCACACCTGGTACATGTGTAGCAAAAAATATAACTAATTTTTTTGAATTTTTTATTTTTAAGAATTTGTACCAGCGTGTCTCTCCTATGTACATCGTATAAAGCTAGATAGTGACAGTGAGGTCTTCATGTCAGAATTAAAAGAAGTAGTCAACCGAAGTTTAAATATTTTTTCAACTTTAAATGTGAACCTAGTATTAGACTCCGTCGCCTCTTTTTATCCTTTGAGACCCCTTACAGTATGGGAGGGTGCTTAACTTTCAACGCAACTTACTTACTTTATATTACTAGGTGGGGAAATGTGTTTTTTTTTTTTTAAATATCGTAGTTCCCTCGGTAGGAATCCGAACCCACAACTATTTGCATTTACAGCCAGACGCTATCCCACTGCGTTACGATGACTATAAAAATACTAATACATGCACATACATAGCTTCACACTGTATCCCGCATATAGCAGGGTAGGAAGGGAACCTGGTGTTAGACACTCCGTTTTCCCGACTTTTCGCCGAAGTGAGACGTGCGTGCTGAGTGACGGAACTCAACGCCGCGCTTTGCTGCTTGTTACCAAATCAGGGAAAATAAAATTCCATTTTTCGTAGAATGGGGAATCGAAACCACAACCTGTCGCGTTTACAGTCGCACGCTCGTGCCTCTGCGCTTAAAACAGGTGTTATATGTAACAACTTACATTTGAACAACAGTGGGGAGAGTAATCCCAATTCAAAGTCTTGTAAAAAACATGGCTTTAATGGGCACATAATAGCAAAAAGCCCACCACTTGATGGCGTAACATTTCTATACATCCTAATTAATTTTATTTCGTTCAGTTCGGAGTGTGTCGAGTGTTCTGCTCCATATAATGTTAATAGAAACCGACTTATTGATTTTATTCAAATATCAGTCCCAGATTAATTTATCTTTATTTCCTAAAAAAGTATCGTAAAATTTAATATTTTCTAATTGATAAATATAATTTAATTAAGATTTATTTATCAAAATTATAATTTGTAGAAAAATTTACATAAAACAGAGAATATATAAGATACTTTCACTTGTTGTCACTAACTACTTACTTTTTTACTTTTTTTACTTTACTTTTTTAGGTGGTAGGAGGTTCGTCCTCCGACTGGCTCGCGACCACTATCATGTCAAAGACGAACCGCCAAATATCTAATGACGTGTTCCGGTTCGATGGCATGTAGCCAGATTTTCCCCTTTCCACCCCCATCCTTTTCCCCAAAATGTGGTGGTTCTGATAGTGGACTACTACATTGTCCCCTCTTCCATCAGTACCCTCTAGGTTGGCAACGCATCTCTACAGCATCTGGTGTTGTAGACGTCTATCAGGCGAAGGTAACCACTTACCATCCGGATTGGTCGCTTCTGCTCGTTTGCAGTCCGTTATCAATAAAAAAAAAAAAAAAAACTATAACTTTTATAGTTACCTATCCGGTCAGTGCTTAAATTTTCAAAAACGCATCTTTTTAAGGCTGTTGTGGCGCAGTGGTACTAAACTGACGTGGTATGGTTATACATTTGATACTCATTAAGAGAAATAATTACATTTCATTATTTTGCTTCCCTGCTCTTGTCTAATACAGACCGCGGCGTTGGGTTCCGCGCTACATAAGCTATATATGTCCTAACACTAGGCACACTTTGCCTACCCTGTTTCACCGAAATGCGTGAAGTTACTTCTAATAATATAATTGTAAAATCCGTGTCCATGTATTACATTTTTTTTTATGTTTCAAGAATATGTATAAATTTGATTTTAAATATATATATATTTTTAAAATAAAATATTAAAAATGACGAAATAACTATATCTTATATATATTACAACTTCTTAGAATGGTGGACGCAGCTTCAATTTAGTAGAGTTACACAGCTTCAATTTAGTAGTCTCACGTGTTTTAATCTGTACATAAAACAATTTTTTTCCCTTGTCCACAGAATGTTATCTTTGTAGTGAAAACTTTTTATATCTTGAATATATATAACTTTGTATATCTTGAATATGTGTAATATTCCTTCAATTGATCCAAGCCCGCTCATAAATTAAAGAACTTTACTTTTTAGTTCATTAACTACGGAATAATATCTGAACTTTTATAATATGTTAGTATATTTAATCGTCAACCAACCACTAAAAGAAAAATAATCTAAACTTTTTGTTATGGACGTTGCAGAAATTTACATTCCCATTCGCTAATGCGATACGTTCGCATCGACTTTACAATTTGTATTCGTATCTGAATTAACGGCAGGCGTATATAACCGACTAGTTATTAAGAATCTTTTTTATTTAGCTTCTAGCTGCATCCCGCACATAGCTGGGTAGGCAGAGGGAACCAGAGAACCTAATGTTAAGACACTCCGTTCTCTTTAACATTTCCGTTCCCGACTTTCCGCCGAATTGAGGCATTGCGTGCTGAGTGGCGGGACTCAACGCCGCGTTTTGCCTTGTTACCAAACCCAGGAAATGAAAATACTAAAGTTTTACATTTCCTGGAGTGGGAATCGAATCCAAAACCTGCCTTGTTTACTGTCGCACTCTTGTGCCTCTGCGGCACGGTAGGATTTTAAGAAGGCCATTAAGAATCTAGATTTGTATTTTATTTTTTCTCATATACGGGAGAAAACAGAGAAATATTGTCCAGCGTAATTAACATATGGCGCCTCTAAAATGTTTTAGTTAAGTAACTCAGATGGTCAAATATCAGCTATTCGCATGCAAGTAATGTACCTACAGAATGCAGTTTCGTGAAGGTTGACATGACCTCCACGAAACTGCATCTAGGTCCTTTTTTGCAGTTGTCAAAAACTTGCATGCTTTATACTACAATACTCATATTGCAAGCCAATATCATTTATATTAACTAATATTTGGTGAGAAAATGAAGCGGATATCCACAAACCGAAGTACTTAGAAAAGCTTTCGCAATTTATGCATATTACGTTATAACCCATAGATGTGTGTCTTTATAAAAAATATATGAAAAAAATTGTAACATTTTTAGCTTAACCGGTTGTATTGCAACGAGCTCCGAGCAACGAGCACGTGGAGTTGTTAAACAACTGCCTACTTTAAGGGGTATCAGTGTCATATGATAATCACGTCGAAATGCTAGCAATTATGTAAATTACTATTATATAAATGTTTGTCCAACTTCTAACTGCCTGTATATATGTATATTTTTTATAAAGGTTTTTTTCGTAAATTAATTATCATGTAATTAATGCTTGTGTAAGTGTTTTAGATTATAGTTTAAAATTATATTTATGTTGTTAGTTATAATCTATGCGTTACATTAGAAATGAGGTCGCCATAGTTAGAGGCATCGGAATGTAAATGCGATTGGTTGTGGGTTCGACTCCATTTGAGGGAATGCTCATGTTTACATTATTCTTATATCATTCTGGTTGATTTGCGCCACTCTACACGTAATGTTTAGAATTCGGGAGAGCGGAATATCTTAATACTAGGTTCTCAATGACTACTGCAGGGTAGTATGAGGGAAAAAGCGTGAAAAGTGTAAAAAATATATTAAAAATGCGTATTCATGTGCGTTGGCATGTTTATAATTATTTTAATTATAATTAGGACTGATGTAATCAACGAAATAGATAGTAACATAGTTTAAAATATGTTATATGACGTAACGTATGTTTTGAACTATCAGGTTACTCGCTAACTATTAGTTCAATCACTCGTAAAAGGTCACTTTCTATGCTTAGGGAGCCATTTATAATTTGGCTTTAAGTAGGAGGGCTACGGAGATGTAAATAAATTAAATAGTAATTTCTGATACGAAAACAAAAGCCACTAAAACATATTTTCTCGAAGTATTAATATTAACAATAAAAAAGTTATGAGGTCTATTGTGGCGCAAAGGCACAAGCGTGCGTATGTAAATTCAACAGGTTGTGGGTTCGAATCCCACTACAGTAAATTAAAATATTAAAATAATATTTAGTATTTTTATTTCCTTGCTCTGGTGACAAAGAAAAGCGCGGCGTTGAGTTCCACCACTTAGCATGGAATGCCTCAATTCGGCAGAAATTGGGGAACGGAAATCTTCAGAGAACGGAGTATATTAATACTTGGTTATCCTTCTGCCTACCACGCTATATACGGGATACATGAAGTAAAGAAAAATAAGTTAATTAATTAAAAGTTAATAAAGAAAACATCTTCCTAGTGCAAAAAGGTTAATATGAAATGTGAAATAAACACATTAGAATCACATCCCATCTGTCAGTGAGGGTTGTGGCACAAAGCTTCGTGTTTAATTAATAACTGGAATTGAATTTCGTAAACGTGACCATACGAATGTAGGTGAGCTGTGTAGTGTGAGGGCTTCGAGATATGTAGATTTTGATGAGAATCACTTAAATTATATATATTATAGACTAGCTGCGCCCGCAACTTCGTCTGCATTAAATTCAACACAGAAGTTATATTGTGTTAAACTCATGTTAGCAGAATTTTTCTTAAATAAAAAAAGCTTAGGTTCTTGCTCCTAATTACCTATCAGCAAAAGTCTCGTCAAAATCGACCTAACCTTTTCAGAAGAAACAGCCAGACAAAAATTGAAAAAAATGCTATTTTGGTATATGTACCGTAGATATTCATATGGTATGTAGTAAAATGCGGTTGTAATATTACAAACAGACACTATAGATGTATAGATAAAACAAGGTGTTCATCAAGTTATCATCAAGAAACTTGATTTATTGATTCTTGACTTGTTTGGTGGTAGGAGGTTCGTTCTCCGTCTGGCTCGCGACCACTATCATGTCAAAGACGAACCGCCAAATATCGTATGATGTGTTCCGGTTCGATGGCATGTAAGCCAGGTTTCCCCTTTCCCACCCATCCTTTCCCTAAAATGTGGTGGTTCCGATAGCGGACTACTACATTGTTCTCCCCTTCCATCAGTATCCTCTAGGTTGGCAACGCATCTACAACATCTCTGGTGTTGTAGATGTTCATGGACGAAGGTAACCACTTACCATCAGGTGGTCCTCTACTCGTTTGCCATCCGTTATCCATAAAAAAAAAAAAAAAGGTGTTCATCAAGTTATCATCAAAAAACTTGACTTATTCATTATATAATACTTTAATGGTATTTTGATAAGTAGGAAGAATCCACAATGTTTGTTTAAAGGGACATTAACATAACTTGATGAAATAAATTAAACTCATTAGTCATGTTTTTTATATAGTGTTTATATGTAATTATTGTTAATATTTATTCGTACTGTTAAAGGTGAAGGCTACATTTTGACGCCTGTCGTGGCGCAGAGCCACAAGCGTGTGACTGTGAACGCGACAGGTTGTGGATTTGATTCCCACTCCAGGAAATGTAAGTTTAGTATTATCATTTCCTGGGTTTGGTGACGAGGCAAAGCGCGGCGTTGAGTTCCACTACTCAGCACGCAAAGCCTCAATTCAGCGGAAAGTGGGGAACTGAGTGTCTTAACACTAGGTTCCCTTTGCCTACCCTGCTATATGCGGGATATAGCGTGAAGCTGTGTATGTTTGTATGTATAATACATTTTTACTAGTTCTTTTTGACATGTAATTTATTATTTGTGAAACGTCTTTCTTTATTTAGCTTTCAATGTGCTTCGTGCGTTCTCCATACAATGTGACATTGGCCAAGTAATTTGTGGAACACTTTCGAAACATGATAAATTCAAAGAACTCAATTAGATACACAAGTATAGAAGAATAAGAAATCATCGTCGTACGGTCGGGACGGGCTTGACACATTATAGTCCTGAGCTTAAATCTCATTCACTACCTTTAGTTCTATTATGTGTTTAAAATACACATACATTTATCTTCCCTGCATTGGTTAGACAACTTGTGACGTTGTATTGCGTTGGTGAAACGTTTGATGAATAACTTTGTGTAGAAAGAAATCTTTTATATATTACAATTCCTTATAGGTTATTGCATTTTTACACATTTTAAATGAAACTGTTTTAACAGGGTTAATAATGTATATTACGGGACTCGGAAATATTTTTTTAGAAAATTACAGAGATACTCTTTTTTTTTTAATAACGATGTGTATCTTAATATATATAATTTTTGTATATTAATTTCCTCCAGCTCTGAACTTGTTTGTACTTTCAATAAGATCCACTTCATATAACACAAGCTTGACATAATAAGTACGTACATGTGCGCATAGGTAGGTCTCAGAAACTACAACTTTTTTTAATATCATTAATATTTTTCTTTAGTGTGATCGTGTGTCGTGATGTATCCCGGCACGATGCTAGTCTGAGGAAACTCCCTTCGAATCTAGTGTTATGACCCTCTGTTCTATATTTTTGTTCCCCGTTTCCGCTGAATTAATGCCTCAATTCAGTCAGGGGTCTTCACTCTCCTCCCTTTGGGGGAGGAGGGGTGATGGCTTCAGGCTCTAGGCCTATGGGCTATGAAAGTTTTTCTACCGTCCATCCATGAACATGGACGGGTCATCGGGTTACCCATAGGGGCTTCTGTAGGGTTCTATCTTTTTTTTTTTCCCTTCAATTCAATCTAGCGTGCTGAGCGTAGAGAACTTTATGCCTCAACACTGCACTTTGCTTTGTTCTCAGAGCGAGGACATGGCAATACTAATACTAATATATTTTATAAATATTCCATATTTTCTCTCCCTGAGTGGGAATCAAATCTACAACCGGTCGCGTTTAGTCGCACGTTTGTGCCTCTGCGTGGCATGACAGGTCTCAATTAATATTCATAGTTTTTGTTTAATTTTATTATTAAATTCGACATACAAAGGCTTGGCTGTGCCGAAGCAGAAACTCCTGAGCATAGAGAAATGAAATTTGGCAAGATGATTTCTTGGGGAGTGTAGGAAAGAGGGTTTCCTGAAATACCTAATGAAACGTGAAAAAGGGATTTTACGTTTTACATAAGACATAGAGTTTTACAGATTAATTCAAAAATATTTACTTATTTAATACTATTTTTTAAAGATCGTCGCTTAAAGACAAAGTAAAGAAGAAGTATTTTAATAAAAAAAAGATATATTGTTATTACAATGTAAATTCAGTATTCCGCAGTGCACCTGGTCGCTACTTCGCTCGCTACTCGCCGGTAGAGAACTCGCACGACTTCGACTAACGTTAAATTCGTGTAATTGCTCTGCTCTTGCAGTCAGACGCTTATAGTTTTGTATTAACATCGGAGCTTATTTCATTTTTTAACCCAAGGTCTAATATATATACTGGGTAGAGCAATAAAACGAGATTTTATAATTATATGTATTTTCGACATTTTCTGTGTATTCTAATTTTTTTTTCTATTAACCTATGCTAAATTTTGAACAAATGCTATATTTTGTATTTTAAAAAAATGTTATAATATAATGACTGTGACTTTTTTTTTTTTTTTTTTTTTTTGTTGATAACGATGGGCAAACGAGCAGAAGGACCACCTGATGGTAAGTGGTTACCTCGCTCATAGACACTCCATACCACCAGAGATGTTGCTGTAGATGCGTTGCCAACCTAGAGGATACAGATGGAAGGGGGACAATGTAGTAGTCCATCATCAGAACCACCACATTTTGGGGAAAGGATGGGTGGGAAAGGGGAAAATCTGGATTACATGCCATCGAACCGAACACATCATTAGATATTTGGCGGTTCGTCTTTGACATGATAGTGGTCAAGTGAGCCAGTCGGGAGGACGAACCTCCTACCAATCTAACAAAAACTGAGGACAACTAACAAACTGTGACTGAGGCTAATGATCAGACGAGGCGAAAGAGGTATGCAGGTAGGACTGTAGCGTTTGGCGCTGCATTCTCTCTGACTACCCCGCTAGGATAAAGCGTGAAGTTAGGTTAAGTTAAAGTTAGGTGGTGAACGAATAAAACCACATGGTGCTACAAATGTGGTTTTAATTTGGCCAGTACAGAAAAATAGAGACACTCCTTACATAAAAACATAATACCTGAAATCTCTGTTCTTATAGTATGTACATACCTGTTAGTATTATAATATGTTTTTTTTTATTTATTTTGCTGTAAAAGCAGAATGGGGACGAAAAAAAACTCAAATTAAAAAAAAAAAAAAAGGATTAAAAAAAGAGTCAGAGAGAACCTAATGTCAAGATACTTTGTTCTCCAGTTTTTGTCCGAAAATCAAGTTTTAATAAAACCAATAAAATGATAATAAATTAAATATAATCACTTCCCCAAGTGGAATCGAACAGACATCTACAGACAGAGTTTTCCACCGAAAAATTACGACAGTGTGTCCAGTGTATACTTATACATATAAGCAATACAATAATAATACAACCCGCAGGGCAGCTTGTGGCGAGCTGTTAGAGTGGCGACCCCACGGACCTGAGACCTCCAGAGGGGGAATTGTAATTTATCCCCCTGCCTCTGGTTTGCCTCTTCATTGGCTACCGGCAGAGTGGAGCGCAAAGAGAGCTATATGCCTCTGGAAAGGGTGGAAGTGCTCAATCTGCGTAATAGCGGGGAAACCTGCTCACGAGCTCTCACTCAAGTGATGGTGAAACCGTGGCAAAAATAACCTCTCAACACCTTAGCTTGACCACACCGATGTTGCAGCCGCCCGAGGCATTACGCCGCTTAGCCCACCAGCGGGAGGCAGCGGCGAGTCACCGTCCGCTAACCTTTCAATTTGAGATCAAGTTGGAAAAGGCGGACGTCCGGTAGTCTCGCAATCAATAGCCCAGTATCAGTCCATCCAAAACCCATTCCATAGCCCTATTACAGTTTTCCCCCATATGTTCCATAGCCTCTACGCATTGAGGGCCAGTGACCTTCTGGTTAATTGGCTGTTACCTGTGAGATGGATCCCGGTCAATGCGTCAAGATTAAAAATATTGTTGTCTCAAAGGCCTCATGTTGACCTGTGTCCTCCCACAAGCCTTTCCAAAGGACCGGTTCTTTGAACTCGAGAATTTATAAAGAGATACATAATAATAATAATAATTCCTATGAACCTGCTGAGAATTTATAATGAGATACAAATAATAATAATAATAATTCTTTGGGTTCAAGTGACATTGACTTTATTATGTTAGTAAACAAAAATTTCTTACTGACTGTGGTTAGTTATTATTACATTTTTTTTAAATATATAAAGAGTATCACACATGAATCACCGTTGCACCATCCTCCGTTTGCAACGGAACAGCAATGATTCATGTATATTATGTGTTTTCGCACTAGTTCTGAAGCTAGTGATATAAAATATACAATAATATCTAAACAAGTAACGTGCGTTGTTCTCGAGGAGATACCGCCGCCCCCTGCTGACGCCGGCTTAAAAGAAATATTACTTAACTTTACATACTTCTTGCCGTTCAACTTATACAATATGATGCCCCTAAGTGGGATAAGTGGATAAGTAGGCGCTTAGTGCTTTCAGCCTGGTGCTCACTTGTCATAATGTTATTATGTATGACTTACTATTAAAGTTAACTTATCAATTTTTACTAAAGTGTATTTAAACTTTTATATTTATTTTAACGTATGAAATTACTTTTTCTTTTTAAATAAGGTGTCGACTTTTATATGTGATTGGCTGGGTTCGATTTCCACTCAGAACGACTGTATTTCATTACTCTACGATTGTATTCAATTACTCTTATATTTCTACTTTGATGAAGACTAAGCGCGGTTTTTTATGGATAACGGATGACAATCGAGCAGAAGGACCACCTGTTGGTAAGTGGTTGCCTTCACCCACAGACATCTATAACACCAGATATGTTTTAGATGTGTTGCCGACCTAGAGGATACAGATGGAAGGTCCCCCCAGACAATGTAGTAGTTCGCTATCGAACCGCCACATTTTGGGGAAATGATGGGTGAGAAAGGGGAAAACAGGGCGGTATTGATTTCCGCCGTTCAACAAGTAATGTCTCGAGTTTGTGTGGAAATTGGAGAGCGCAGTGTTTGGACACTAGTCTCTTCCTGGCTTCCCTGTTATGGGTAAAAGGGGTAAAGCTGAAAAAATATTAAGTCTATTGCTAAGGAGTTTCTTTTTTAGATGAAAATCTAAACCAGTAATTATATTAAATGGTTGCAATCAAGTAATGGTCTTTTATTCATTTATCTAAATGGGACGTCATTAATCCTAATAAAATTCATGAAGTCATTAATTTATAACTAGTTGCTTTCCGCAACTTTGTTTGTATGGACTTTATGAAATATTTATTTTATAGTTTTGTTAGTACAATATAGTATACATACTAGTATATCCTCTAATTTTCCCCTAATTTACTTACAGCTCTACAGTAAAAAAGTTGATTGGAAATCTATCCAGTAGTTCCAGAGCACACTCTAAAAAATTTAAAAAACAGGTTCGCGCTTTATGTCACATAACAGTCAACGTAAAAACAATAGTCAGAGAGAATCTAGTGTCAAGATACTCCGTTCGCCGTTTTCCACTCTCTTCTAGCTCTAAGCCGCACTTTGAGAGAACAGAAATGAATATAATTTGAATAGCCACCCTTTAATGGGAAATTCAGAGCTACGACCAATTCTATTTACAGTCAGACGCCTCCCACTAGGCGATAACCCAACAGAACATTTTAACAAAAATATAAATTTTAAATAATAAAAATATAAAATTAAATAAATTTACTAGAGTACTGCTCACTCTGGGCAGTGTGCAGTGTGGTGTACGGTACTTGCTCACATAAATCGTCGCAATGTAGGTAGTACCTACTACCCTAAAATATTCTGCAGAGGGGAGGCGACTCCCATAGAACATTGTTCCACAGTCTCTTGTCTTTAAACTCTTTTCGGAGCAAAGCGGCCATTATACATTTCTGCTTGAACGTTTGTCTGAATGAAGGCGATTTCAACTTTCTTTAAAAAATAATCATAAAAGGCAAAATGTGTTGCTCTGCGCCATGGTTCCATTCTAATTACTTTAATGCAAAACAGTTGAGAACCAGGAGCATATTGCTGCGAACAATGGAATAAAGCTGAAACGTCTTATTTTCAATGTTTTAACGTAAACGGTTTTGCAACTTTAGGTGTTGTATTTTTACCACCTGTAATTATTTTCATTGATAAAGATAGATTCATGCAAAATTTTTGAAACTGTTTTTCACGGACAGGAGAAATGAGTAGTTAAGACACCAGTTGCCAACTGAATTTTGAGAATTTGAGGCACTGCGCTTTTTTTTATGGATAACGGATGGCAACGAGCAGAAGGACCACCTGATGGTAAGTGGATACCTTTCGTTTATGAACATCTACAACACCAGAGATGTTGTAGATGCGTTGCCAACCTAGAGGATACAGATGGAAGAGGAGGACAATGTAGTATTCTGCCTCGGAACCACCATATATTTGGGAAAGGATGGGTGGGAATGGGAAAACCTGGTTTACATGCCACCTGAACCGAAACACACATCAAGATATTTGGCGGTTCGTCTTTGACATGATAGTGGTCGTGAGCCAGACGGAGGACGAACCTCCCTACCACCAACAAAAAAGTGCTAACAGGCGGAATTCGATTTGTATTTGTTTTGTGAAAATTCTAATTATATTTATACACCAAAGCAAATAAACCTTATCTCTACTTTTAAAGAGCAACTGTTAAGTACCTCGCCGGCTCCCTTCTCTCAGATGAACTACTATCCGAGCTGGTGGTAGCTTCCGGTAGGACTAGATACTGACACCTTTATGTTAATTGACGATTTGAAAGTACATGCTTCATATGAATAAAGAATATTTTGATTTAGGATTATAACTATATAATTCTTAAGTGGGCATGTAAACAGTGGCAGGAAAGTTAGTTGTATTCTAATTATGTAATCTTTTGGCAAATATGCTTTTTCAAAATAAGCTTCTTAAAAATTCAAATTTTTGTGCAATATATAATTTTATCAAGTTGTAAAACGGTAAATTTCTGAACAATAGCAACTTACTTAATAATTGAAGAGATAATTATTTGGCTTGTTGTAACGCCGCCGCCGCCTTCAACAACTCGTCAACTTTTTTAACAAAATTTCATTAAGTAGTCCTCTACATCAGAAGTAGTATGGTAGACGAGCTTATCCTAATCGCTTTAGCACCCGAGGCACATGAGCCGTTAGCCGCTAGTCAAAGACGGCGTTGTAATCGATCGACGCCGTTCTTTATTCGTAATGAGACTTTGGCAGCGTCGAAACCTCGCATGTTCGGTTGATCCCTCTTATGTGGAACTGTGACGTTTGGGATCTAGCTGGAATTATATAGTAGTATCATAATAAGATAAGAAACCATTCTGGCGCAGCAGAGTGCGAACGTGATTGTAAACGAGTTTGAATGTGGGTCTGATTATTGCATTTTTTAAATATTTTTATTTCATTGTCCTAAGCCAAATCGCGGTGTCGAGCTCCGCTACGCAATACGCAATGTCTCAAATTTAAGCAAAAGGCGGAAACAGTGGGGGTTTCTTCACATGTCACTTCTAGACTCTCTCTGCCTATCTTGCTATGTTATTTTTTTCTACGTTAAGTTGCGTTTTATATGGATACTATATAATTTAAATGCAATAAATTTGACACTAAAGTTTGAAAGAATAAAAAATAAAATAAAAGAATAAAATAAAATAAAATAAAAAAAAATAATAAAGTTTGAAAGAATAAAATAAAATAAAAGAATAAAATAAAACTTTGCAGACTAACTGTAATTAAGGTAATAAGTAGTTCAGCAAAATCTTGAACGATGCCTCCGGATTATAACAATGTAAACAATCAATTTACTCCTAGTAGAGTATTTTAAAACATTAATTAGTAAAGTAAGCACAATCTTTCAGTAAAAACAGTTGCTTGTTAAATTTAAATATCGTAGTAAGTAAGAGACGGGTGGTAATTACGGCTTTTAGTACAATCGCGCGCTCCCTCACCAGAGCCCGTGCATTG
>JAKGSA010001189.1:9801-93966 GCA_033558755.1 Philaethria dido | reverse complement strand
GTCGTGGCGCAGAGGTACAAACGTGCGACTATAAACGCGACTGGTTATAGGTTCGATTCCCACTCCAGCAAATGTTTCATTTCTTGGGCTTGGTGACTAGCGCGGAGTTGAGTTCCGTCACTCAGCACGCAATGCCTCAACTTGATGGAAAGTGGGGAACAGAGTGTCTTAATACTAGGTTCTTAGGTTCCCTAAGCAGGCTTGAGTGGCTTAGCTTATCTTCAATAGTGTTATCTAGTTAGATATACTAAAAAGCAGCTGCTCGCTATATCCCGCATAGTAGTGTAGTAAAAGTGCACCAAGTATCACGACACTCCGCCGCTTTCCGTCCAAATTCGGGACATTGCATGTTAAATGACGGAATTCAATGCCGCGCTTTGCCTTATTACTAGAGCGAAAATGAAAATACTATATATCATTTAATATTTTTATTTCCTGGAGTGGGAATCGAACCTGTAACCTGTCGCGTTTACAGTCGCACGCTTGTGCCTCTGCGCCACGACAGGCGTTATCTATGTTACAAGATATCTATCCTTATATAACACAAAATCTTTCTTAATTGTAGCCCATATTGAATTCTTATGTATAGGGATATTATTTTAAAATTTCATCAAGATCCGTTGAGTAGTTCTTGCTTAAATACATAGTACTACTGAGATTTATCTTAACAAAGTTGACTCTGTATGTATTATTCATTAAATAAGTAAATTGTTATTTAAATATCTAAAATAACATACATACATACATGCTTCACGCTGTATCCCGCATATAGCAGGGTATGCAGAGAGAATCTAGTGTTAAGACACTTCGTTTTTCACGTTCCGCCGAATTGAGGCATTGCGTGCTGAGTGGCGGGACTCAACACCGCGCTTTGTCTTGACAAAATATATTATTAAATAAACAGAAAAACGTATAAATTTATAATCATCCGAATTAAATCCGTTATTTAATATTACTATTGCAACGGAATACTGCACATATCGATCGGGACAAAGCGTAATCAGCGTTCATAGATGTATGAATGAATAACATGAGACCTTATAAGGGCGGATAGACTTATAAAAAAAATAATTTAAGGCATTATTTAGCTTTAATTCAGTATATTGAGGCCATTGTAGCGCAATGGGACAGTTTGACTGTAAACGTAACGGTTTTGGGTACGATCTCCATTCGGGAATTTTTTTCTTTTTTTTTTTAACTTCATGCTGTAACCCGCATATAGCAGGGTAGGCAGAGGGAACCAGAGAACCTAGTGTTAAGACACTCCATTCTCTTTCAACAATTCCGTTCCCCAAATAAATTTTACATTTCCTGGAGTGGGAATCGAACTCACAACCTGTCGCGTTTACAGTCGCACGCTTGTGCCTCTGCGCCACGACAGGCGTTTTAATTAAAATAATTTTCATTTCCCTGCTCTGATAAAACAAAGCGCGGTGTTAAATTCCAATACTTAATACGCAATGTCTCGAATTTGGGTGTGACAAATAGACAGAGTGTCTTGACACTAGGTTCTGTTTGACTACCCTGCTATATGCGGGATACTGCGTGAAGCTGAACTGCTCTAGCCTTACTATATACGCTATATTAATTTCATTTACACATTTATTAACCGACTTTCTTTTTTTTATATGATAGCCAGCGCTTGATGTGGTCCCATTTAATTTTAATTAAGATCTGATCAGTAGTTTTTGAGTTATTCGTAATAATTGTACATTTATAGTGCATTTTCTGTTATATTTATTATTTTAAATCAAAGAATATCTTAACCATACCTAGTGAGGACAAATCCAATTCTCCAAAAGCAGATGAAGAATTTCTTCACTCTTAAGCCTTAACAATGATTGGGGACGGACCGAATCCGAAATTCACTATTGGCTTATCTCGAAACAAATCTTGAAGACCGTTTGATTATCGGACACCAACTTATACTATCTACTGTGTAGTGTTATTTTGAAAATATATCGTTTAATGAAATTACCTTTCTTAAGTTCTTATTTGAATTTTACGCTTTATTCCGTATGGCAGGGTAATTATAGAGAACCGACTGACAAGACACTCCGTTCCCACTTTCACCAAATTTCGGATATTGTGTGTTGAGTGGCGGAACTCAATGCTACTCTTTATTTTACTACCAAAGTGGAGAAATCGAAGTATATATAAACAGCTCATCGAGTGGGAATCGAACCCGCTACTAAATAGCGTTTAAAGTCACTGTACTAAAATGAAATGTTTTTTATCTTCTTATATTTCTTGTACTGCAGGATAGGTAGTGATATATTACTTTTTCCTCCGCATTCTGTAAGCTCTACCATGAGAAGGATCTTTTCAGCATTCCAAGGATTCATCGTGGAGGTACTGGACTCCTCGTGAAAGGACTTGCGACCAAAGTATAGTCTATTTTAGGAAATTAAATTAAGGCTTATTAGCGCTCCCTTCCACTGTCCCAGCACTTTTCTTTACCTAACCAAATTTTAAAAGATCATATTAATGCCGCCTTCTGAAATGCGTTCTAAAAATTAACTGTTTTTCGTTGTAATTTTTATTAGGTACAGGGTTTTTTTTTGTGATCGTAATAAAGTAATGAATACATTTTAATAAGATACCTTCCATACTTCAAAAAAATATTTCGATTATTACAAACTAAACAATTAACAAAAGATATGTTACGAATCGTTATCTGTTTGTTAGAATAATAATTAAGATTTTAATACGGTAACGTAATGACCGTATTACGAATAACTCAAAAACTACTCGTCAGATTTTAACTAAATTTAAATGGGACCATATCAGAAGCATTAGCTGTAACTATCAAGTAAAAAAAGAATCATCAAAATTGGTTCATCTAATAAAAAAATATGCGGTAATACACATTAAAAAATACAATCTCATTGATAACCTCCTTCTTTTTTTGAAGCTGATTAAATCTATCAAAACTAACAATATAATTTAAGAGTAGTAATATTTTTTCTGTTTTTTTTTATGACTTTCCTTTCCACGATTTTGTCAATGTAAGCTACAATGCAAAGGAAATTCATTAGTTAACTCATTTCACTTGTGCTAACTAGTAGCTCTGTGCTAAATTTAATCTAAATTCGTTTAGTTCAAGATAACTCATTGAATAGAAACGTTTCCACTTTCACAAGGATGCGTATTTTGTCTTATATCGTTATTCCTGCAAATTTGTCTATTTATGTATATAAAACGTAGGAGAATTGTTAAATTTTCATTTCCTTACTCTGGCAAGACAAAGCACGGCGTTGTGTTACGTCACTGAGCACACAATGTCTCGATTTCGAGCGGAAGGTGTCTTGACACCGAGTTCCCTCTGACTATACCACTATGGGGGAAAAGCGTGCTGCCTACCTTTCACATCGAAACATAGTTTGGCGGAACTCAACGCTGCGCTTTATCTCATAAAAAAGGGGAAGTGAATATAATTTATTTACTCATACAATCATTTCCCCGATTTCGATTCGAACCCACAACCAATTGCATTACCTCCCTAAGTATTATAATTCTTATAGACATTCAGCTTTTACAAAATCAACACAACATTTTAAAATTCCAAGTAAAGTTGTATCCCAGTTTCAAACAAAGTCAGTCCCTATACGATAAAGCGCTTTGTAAAAAACAGCAAAGTTTATTATGGGACTTCCCCTCGCGATTCAAAAGTGGCATAGATTCATTATGAGCGTTAGGAATTCGTGAAAGGAATTTAATCTTTAATTTATTGGGACTACCCCTCTAGAATTACTACTTAGGAGTATTATTTATTGTTTGGTAACAGGTTCTAATATTATTCTTCTCAATATACATACATATATTAATTGCAATTTTAAATTAATTTAAAGAAGCACAAGCGTGCGACTGTAAACGTGACAGGTTGTGGGTTCGATTCCCACTCCAGGAAATGTAATTTTAGTATTTTCATTTCCTGGGTTTGGTAACAAGGCAAAGCGCGGAGTTGAGTTCCGCCACTCAGCACGCAATGCCTCAATCCAGCGGAAAGTGAGGAACGGAGTGTCTTAACACTAGGTTCTCTGGTTCCCTCTGCCTACCTTGCTATATACGGGACAGCGTGAAGCTAAGAAGAAGAAAGAAGACATATACATATATAAATAAGTAAATCAACTATTAATAATTTTAACAAATGCGGGTAATTATAAAATGAAATAGCTCAATTTAATACAATTGTTATACAATAGATTATTGATGTACTTTCACAAAAGTTCTAAGCGCGGGTTAAGATCAATGGACAATTGACATATGAGGAGGGTGCCTTTCAAATGAAAGTAAGGGACATGATTTTTTTGAGAATATTTATTGTAATAAAATATTTTATTATGTATTATCATTATTTAGTAGTTATTTGTAATTATTCTACGTTTTTTTTAGTTTCAAGATTGATTCCGCAAAGCTGAGTAGACTGAGAGAACCTAGTGTCAAGACACTTCGTTCTACTTTTTTCGTCCGAATTCGACATATTGTGTGTTGAATGGCAAAATTCAACGTCATTTCGCAAAAACTAAATACCCTAGTAAGAACTAGGGTAATTAGTTTTTATTTTTTTATTAGGATAGTAGTACTTCGTCTTAGTAGGGAAATTAAATAAAATTTAATAGTACCGCTAAGTGGTCATCGAATCCACAACCAATCACGTTTACAGTCACATGCTGTTCCACTGCGCCATGATGGTCTTCAAATACCTTCTTATTTATTGTAAAGTAATCCTTTATTATGTATTTTGAATATTATTAATAATTGTTTAATATAATAAATTACTTATATTTATAATTATATTATATCCGTACTAGACATGAATAAGTTGGTAAGTCCACCTGTATATTTTTTTAAAATTATTATGGGCATAGATAAAAAAGTATATAAATAATATAAACATAACGCCTGTTGTGGCGCAGGAGCACAAACGTGTGACTGTAAACGCGGGTTGTGGGTTCGATTCCCACTCCAGCAAATGGAATTTTTCATTTCCTGGGTTTGGTAACAAGGCAAAGCGCGGCGTTCCGCCAGTCAGCACGCAATGCCTCAATTCGGCGGAAAGTGGGGAACGGAGTGTCTTAACACTAGGTTCCCTCTGCCTAGCCTGCTATATGCGGGATAAAGCGTGATATAGCGTGAATATTTATGTATGTATGTATGTATAAACATAGAATTTACAGATAAACTCATTGACTTCTTCGAAAGATTATGTCAAAAAAATATATTTTCATTATTTCCCTAAAAAAACTTAAAATTTATTTTATATTTATTTTAATAACTCATAATGAACTATTATTATTCTTCTATAAATAATAAAGTATTGCTTTAATCAACGTAGAATGGATTAAATAGTTTGTAATTTTTTTATTGATTTCAAAAGAAGGAGTTCTCAATTTTACTGTATTCTAATATGTGTACCACTTAACTTTTAACCAATTGAGGTGAACCAATTATGAATATTCTTTTGTTGTGTGATAGGTAATAGTTAAGATTTAAGAAGTAGTTTTTGAGTTAATGCCTACCCTGCTATATGTGGGATACACCGTGAGGTTAAAAAAAAAACTAAAATTTTAGATAAACGCAGTGGGATAACATCTGACTATAAACGCAACTGGTTATGGCTTCATTCTCATTCAGGGTACACTACTACAGGGTACTACAGGGTAATGGTTATATTTTAATTATTTTTATTATTCCGCCTTGGTTCTTATTAAATTGTAGAGCGAAGTTGAGTTTCGCTACTTAACACGCCAAGCCTCGAACTCGGGCAAAAAACGCCAAACGAAGTGTCTTGACACTAGATTCTCTCTGATAACCCACTTATCAAGATTTAAGAAGTAGTTTTTGCGTTAATCGTAATAGTTTTACTTTGTTATTTGAAGTCGATTTTCCTATTTGGTGACATCTTATTTATTAAATTCTGTAACAATAACTTGTTTTTAGTTGCACATTACACAACATGTAGAAAGAAAGATGGAATCTGTATTTTAAATTTTATTTTCTAAAAAATTACGTATTGTTTTCTAACTACTTTTTTATACTTTACACAAATTTACCAACTTTACAATATATCCCGTTGAAACACAATTAAAACTATGAATATTCATAAAGTTACTGAATTTTAAAATATCGTGCCAGTCTATGTATTCAATATTAGTTAATAATTCTAACGAAAAAAGTTCGCGTGGAATAAGAAAGCTAGCCGAACTAACATTAATAATATAAAAATATGTTCCGACTTGCATACAAAGTGTAGTATTATAGTAGAAAAAAAATAGAAAAAAAATAAAGACTATCTATGCTGCTTTTAAATATTTGTGACATTAAATTAATTTATTATGTTATCTATTAAAAAAAATATTACAATTACATTTATTACTGAAAAAAATAATATATTTTTATAAACGCCTGTCATGGCGCAGAGGCACAAGCGTGCGACTGTAAATGCGACAGGTTGTGGGTTCGGTTCCCACTCCAGGAAATGTAAAAGTGTAGTAGTTTCATTTTCTGGGTTTGGTAATAATACAAAAGCGCGGCGTTGAGTTCCGCCACTCAGCACGCAATGCCTCAATTCGGTGGAAAGTTGAACAAAATTGTTGTAAGAGAATGGAGTGTCTTAACACTAGGTTCTCTGGTTCCCTCTGCCTACCCTGCTATATGCGGGTTACAGCGTGAAGTTAAAAAAGAAAAAGAAAAAAAATCCCGAATGGAGATCGTACCCAAAACCGTTATGTTTACAGTCAGACACTGTCCCATTGCGCTACAATGGCCTCAATATAACGAATTAAAACTAAATAATGCCTTAAATTATTTTTTTTATAAGTCTATCCGCCCTTATAGGGTCTCATGTTATTCATTCATACATCTATGAACGTTGATTACGCTTTGTCCCGATCGATATGTGCAGTATTCCGTTGCAATAGTAATATTAAATAACGGATTTAATTCGGATGATTATAAATTTATACGTTTTTCTGTTTATTTAATAATATATTTTGGCAAGGCAAAGCGCGGTGTTGAGTCCCGCCACTCAGCACGCAATGCCCCATTTCGGCGGAAAGTGGAAAACGAAGTGTCTTAACACTAGATCCTCTCTGCCTACCTGCTATATGCGGGATACAGCGTGAAGCTATGTATGTATGTATATATTTTGAATAAAAATAAAAATTACTAGGAGATATTTAAATAACAATTTACTTATTTAATGAATAACAAATATAGAGTCAACTTAATTAATTCTTAAGATAAATCTCAGTAGTACTATGTATTTATGCAAGAACTACTCAACGGATCTTGATGGAACTTTAAAATAATATGGCCATATACATGAGAATACAACATAGGCTACAATTTAAAAGATTTTGTGTTATTTGATCATAATGTAAGTATAGATATCTTGTATTTCATATTTTTTAACATATTTTTTCAAGTAGTTAGCTAATTAAGGTCTGTCGTGTCGCAGAGGCTTAAGCATGCCACTGTAAACGCGACAGGTTACAGGTTCGATTCCCACTCCAGGAAATAAAAATATTAAATGATATATAGTATTTTCATTTTCGCTCTAGTAATAAGGCAAAGCGCGGCATTGAATTCCGTCATTTAACATGCAATTCCCGAATTTGGACGGAAAGCGGCGGAGTGTCGTGATACTTGGTTCACTTTAACTACGCTACTATGCGGGATATAGCGAGCAACTGCTTTTTAGTATATCTAACTAGATAACGCTATTGAAGATATCACTAAGCCACTCAAGTTTGCTTAGGGAACCTGAGAACCTAGTATTAAGACACTCTGTTCCCCACTTTTCATCGAGTTGAGGCATTGCGTGCTGAGTGACGGAACTCAACTCCGCACTAGTTACCAAGCCCAAGAAATGAAACATTTGCTGGAGTGGGAATCGAACCTACAACCAGTCGCGTTTATAGTCGCACGTTTGTACCTCTGCGCCACGACAGGCGTTACAATAAAGTAATGTAAAATGAATTTGTAAGTCGGTTAACAAATATGCGGTAGGTCGGCGCTTTACTTATCACATCGAATTCCGAGTACCGTAGGTCAGTATTGTTACAGTTACTGTTGCTATGAAGTTTGTGTTTGTCTTTGTAAATTAGTTTTGTGGTTGGGTTACAATTGATATTATGTGAAGGATGGCTGAGAAACTAAGGTCATTGTGGGTTCGATTCCCACTGGGGGTTATATTTAGATAATTCTGCCACTCAACACACGATGTTTCAATTTCGGGTAAAAAGTGGAGAGTGGAGTGTCTTCATCCCACATTTTCTCTGTCTCTAAGAACTGGACAATAATAAACTTTATATTTGAACTCATAGGAAACGCGAGCCGTCAGTGACTAGATTTTGAGTCTAGCTTAGATACAAGAAGTATGTATTTTTTTTTATTTACAGTATCAAAATAATATGACAGAGGTGGTGTTTAACGCCAAATCTTATAAAAATTACGAGTTTAGCTGTTTTTTTTTATTTAAACCTTACAGCATCTTTATTGACGTAGATTTATATAGTCCACATCATTCTAATGCCTGTCGTGGCGCAGAGGCACAAGCGTGCGACAGGAAATGTAAAAGTATTTTATTTCCTACGGTTGGTAATAAGGCAAAGCGCGGCGTTGAGTTCCGCCATTCAGCATGCAATACCTCAATTCGGCGGAAAGTGGGGACGCAGTGTCTTAACGCTAGGTTCTCAGCTTGCTATATGCGAGATACAGCGTGAAACTAAAAAAATAAATATCTTGTAATCTTCATCCTAATGCAGTAAAGTTTGAGACTATATAAATAACTATTAAAAATACATGTTTTTTTAATATATTAAACAAAGCACCGTAGTGCTATCTCCAGGCGTTGTATTTGACGTCGCTCAGGAGACTGTTATCTTACAAGTGGCGCTTTATTCCCGGTATAGCGGTGAGGACAGATAATTACTGAAACATCGGGTAGCGGAAGTTAGCGCCGCATTTTGTATTACCAGAGTGGAGAAATGATAATAATTTAAATGTAATCGTTCTCTGGATTGGGAATCGAACCCACAAACAATCGCGTTTACACTGCACCATGATGGCGATATCTCGAATTTGGACAGAAAATAGTGGACGATTTGTCTTAATAACTTCTTTCTGACACATACGGTAAAGGTGAGCTAAAAAGACTATTTAAAAATCTATTTCAAATACATTTTTTTCATTAATACAGTAAACAAAGCACCGTAGTGCTATCTCCAAGCGTCTTATTTGACGTCGCTCAGGAGACTGTTATCTTACAAGTGGCGCTTTATTCCCGGTATCGCGGTGAACAGATAAAACAAAGAAAAAGATAATTACTGAAATGTCTGTTATGTATGATTCAGTTGTTTTATATTTGTTTTTTTTGTAAATGAAGGCTTGTGTTTTAGATTTTAAGGGAAGGTAAGCTTTTTTTAAGTAGAAGCTTGTCGTGGCGCAGAGGTTCGAGTACGACTGTATACGTGACAAGTTGTGGGTTCGATTCCTACTCTAGGAAGATTTTTTTAGATTTTTTATTAAGATTAGGATTTTTTTTTCGTAAGTTTACGCTTTTTCTTTGATAAGTGGGTTATCAGGGAGAACCTAGTGTCAAGACACTACGTTTGGTGTTTTTTGCCCGAGTTCAAGGCTTGGCGTGTTAAGTAGCGAAACTCACCTTCGCTCTACAATTTGATAAGAACCAAGGCGGAATAATAAAAATAATTAAAATATAACCATTACCCTGTAGTACCCTGTAGTAGTGTACCCTGAATGAGAATGAAGCCATAACCAGTTGCGTTTATAGTCAGATGTTATCCCACTGCGTCACAATGGTCTTACTTATGTTGTAAAGAACATTTATCTAAAATTTTGGTTTTTTTTTAACCTCACGGTGTATCCCACATATAGCAGGGTAGGCAGAGGGAACCTGAGAACCTGTGAACCTGAGTGGTAAGACACTCCGTTCTCTTACAATAATTCCGTTCCCCACTTTCCGGCAGATTGAGGCATTGGGTATTGGGTGGCGGAACTCAACGCCGCGCTTTGCCTTGTTACCAAACCCGGAAAATGAAAATACTTCATTTCCTGGAGTGGGAATCGAACCCACAACCTATTGCTTTGCAGTCGCACACTTGTGCCTCTGCGCCACGACAGGCGAAAAAAAGATTAAAAACTTGGATTTTTTTTTTTTTATTTAATTTAAGCGTCTTTTAGGATACAGCTAGTTTTCAATAAAAACTTTTCCTATATATTTTAGGAATAAGAATTCAACCGTAAGCAAGTCTCGAAGTCGCATATTCGTAGACTAGACAGTACAAACATATTTCAGAGTTTGTCTCGCAAGAGTTCTCTTGCAACCTGTTGAAGACTTTCTTTGAAAGACGTAGACGCTATACAATTACGTTATTGACTTATCTTATTGTTGTTTTTTTGTTTAAGATTTGTTAGTAAATAAACTTTGTGGAAACGAGTGGTTGTGAATTCGATTCCCATATAAGGGAATGATTATATAAGTTTTTTTTTTTAACTTTACGCTGTATCCCGCATATAGCAGGGTAGGCAGAGGGAACCTAACAACCTAGTGTTAAGACACTCCGTTCTCTTACAACGTTTCCGTTCCCCACTTTCCGCCGAATTGAGGCATTATATTAGTTATTAGATTATTATTAACGCCTGTCGTGGCGCAGAGGCACAAGCGTGCGGTTGTAAAAACGCCACAGGTTGTGGGTTCGATTCCCACTCCAGGAAATGGAATTTTTCATTTCCTGGATTTGGTAACAAGACAAACCGCGGCGTTGAGTTTCGCCCCTCAGCACGCAATGCCTCTATTCGGCGGAAAGTGGAGAACGGGATATCTTAACACAGGTTCTTTCTGCCTACTCTGCTATATGCGAGATACAGCGTGAAGCTATGTATGTAGATTATTATTAGACGCAAGAGATATAATAGCGGAACCTCTCTGTAATCTTCTAAAAGACCTCAGCCTGTATAGAACTATAATCAGTTCATTTCTAGCACGTATGTAGAAGGCGGCATTACTAGGATCTTTTCGAATTTGGTTAGGTAGAGTGAGGAGCGCGGACAATGGAGGTAAAAATTAATGTGCATTTTAAAGGGGCCCCTTAAACCTACACGTTGGGTCGTAAGTTCCAGGCTCTCTCCAAACTCCTCTCTATGCAACGCGATGGGCACGGTGAATCCATGAATTTCTAAGAAGTTTCTTCTCTAATTCTTTTCATTTCGCTCTGGTAAGACAAAGCGCGGTGTTGAGTTACGTCACTCAATATGTAATGTTTCAAGTTCTGGCTGAAAGTGGAGAACGGAGTGTCATTACACTAGGTTCTTTATGATTATCCTGCTATAAAGGAAAAAGCGTGGGCCTCCTTTGCGTTTCTTAATTATTTGATTAACACTTTAAACTATCAAAAAAGCGTGAAGTTGTAAAAAAAAATATTACTTAGTAAATAATTAATGGTGGACTGATCAAGTTAAGTCGCTAGTGGGCAGAGTAATATACGAGTGTACCAGAATGTCGTCAAACAGGGAGAAATTGCGCAAAATTGTGCGGAGAGTTATTATACCTGTACCCAGTCCCCTCAAAGTATACATTTTGACAACGACCACTCTGCCAAGAATGACACGAAGAAGAAGAAGAAGAAATAATTAATAAATTTACGTACATGTTGTTTTAAATGTAATTTTGTGTATTTTTTTACGAAAAGTATTTATTTGTTTAAATTATACTTATTTAGAAATAATCGCAAACTTTGAATAATTACGTCTTTAATTTAAACATTATTACTAGTTGAGTATCGAAATATATTTGTCTCTTTTACACGCCATACAGAACCCACGAGGAAACTTGATATGGTAATAAATAAAATATATCGTGCCATCTCGTTCTAGCACCGTACTTCAAACACAGTGCGTCCTTTTCCCTCCATAAGAGCTTCGTTATCGTTGCTCAAATAGTTTTGGAAGTTCCCTTCTAACCTTGAATGTTGAAATTCCACTCAAGTTTTAAGGCATAGGGTAAATATTTGTTATAAAATAAAAACCTATATAAATATTTTTAAAAAGATAAAATATTAAATTAAGATGTGATATTACTGTTTTTGTTAAGTTAACATAGTTTTTGATTTGTCTGTGCTTGCAACAGATAAATAATTACTTTTAGATGAATGTTTTTAACTTATTATGCCATAAAATAAATATATATATATATATATATATATTATAAATTTCTATTATAACTTAAATAAACTGTGTGTTATTTAAAGTTATTTATTTAATTTAAATTATAATATCTAAACTAAATCTCTACCTATCTAGTAATACGGGTTAGACGAGTTTGTTAGTTCACAAGGCTGAGTGACGTCACCGCCGGATTGACATGAGCTTATTATAGCTCTTCTACGAAAAGCTAGAATGTTTTTAAAAACCAAAAGATATTTTAAAATATTTAAATGGTTGTTTTCTTGATTCCGCTCATTTATTGTTATTGCCTAATTATACTAATTATTTTTTTCTATCCAATTTTCTGATTTTAAATGGGTAACAGGAAAATAATAATTTTATAAGTTAGGTAGTATGTTCTGTTTGCTTTTTTATAAGAATATAGTCTTTTTGCGTATGCAGTAGTTAAAAGGTAAAAAGAGACTAAGAAATATGCAAAATACATTTCTTAAATAAATTAGGCCATTATCATCAGCTAATTAAAACACTACCGGATAATCGATATTCGATAACCCCCAGTATATCGATACGCATTTTTTTTTTATTTTACGAACGATGAAACACGATGATTCGTCAATGCATAATTTCTGGGACATGTGAAATCGATTCCCGCTGTGGTACGTAATACCCCATGGGCTTCAGAAACTAAGTTTAGACCGTTCGTTGGAAGAATGGCGGAATCCTTACAATGCAGGTTGTATACAAAACTTGTTTGACCAGAATCGAGAAAAAAAAAGTGGCGGGCAAGTTCGCCTACAATAGCATTCCGGTACCGCCCGCGGCCCGGCCCCCTCCGCCCCGCGCCGCCCGACCGCCCGCGCCCCCCCGCGCACGCCCCGCGCGCCCCGCACACCCCCGCACCCCGGCGTTCAGTCCGCGACCGAGCGCGACCGCGTGCGTTCCGTTTACGATACAAAAATATATTCTCCCAAATATAATAATACACAAAACAATTGAAGTGAATAACGATATATATCTAATAAAACACATCTTATTACTCAAAATAGTTCCACTTAAAATTATCCATAAGAATCATGATTACAATTTAAATACAAGTGTTACAAGTTGTTTATCATATTTTATATTAAAAATTTAATAATTAAGTGAAAATTTGTGTTAATTTTCTTTAATTTTTATAATCTATATAAATCGATACGGTGGTTATCGATTTTTGACACGACGAACAGCTGTTTTGAGGATGCGGAAGATACTCGCTAGAACGATCTCGTTTTAAAACTAATTTAATAATTAACCAGTGGATGTGTTTAAAAATGCTAAAATACACGTATTTAGTGAATATAGAAGATAATATCGTAATATAATATATTAATTTCCGCTCTAAAAACTTTAGTTATGGTTCAAATTTTAAGTGTAGTGCAGTGAATTGAGATTAACACACTCAAGTGTTTATAAGTGTTTACAAGAATTCTAACAGAACATAGTGTTTATCCAAAAATAATATTTATAAATTATCACGTAATAGTATAACGGTAGTGTTTGACAAAAGTTATTATTTGTGTGCCTTTAATTTGGATTCCTTACGTGAATGTGGATTTAACCCTGTTATTAAGGTAAGATTATGTTTAAATCTATATATAATACGTGTTTTTAGTTAAAAATAGACTATTTTTAGTTATTTTTGAGGCGTCATGCGTTCAGTAGTTCCGATAGGTCGAATAGGCCTAATGTGGCCATCCCCGTCGAAGTATACTATACGAAAGATAAACTATTTGAAAGTTCTAGAACCTGCAAAAGCTGAAGAAGCTAAGAATTACTATATATTGTATAAAAAAATAAACTTTATTATAATACGAAACTATTTAATTACTTTGGTTACTATTTTAGACAGAATATAGAGTGATTAGGTAATATTTTTAAAAGAAACAATCATAATAATAAAAAATTATAAATAATTGACTATTCTTTGAATTTTTGTGTTAAATAGAAATTGAAATTATTTCATTACAAAATTGTAATATCAATACTCTAGCCGGTAATTGTATTAAACACTTTTTTTAAAGTATATTAATAACAACTTTCAGTGTAAGAAATATAATATAACATGAAAAGGTATACCTTATCATTTCAAATATAAATTAATATTTAAGTTTTTTAATTAGAAAATTAAAGTTCAATAATTCATGAAGTAAGTACTTAATACTACACTCATACCAAACACAGCTTTTATGAAAATTCTGTTACTGACAACTTTAAGTGTAAAAATGGTTCAAACTTATTATAATTATCTCATTTCTAAATATATTATTAGAAATATTTGTTGAACATAATTATATGTACTGGCTCGATTAAATTAGATAAAATGAAATTTTATTTAAAAAACTATAAACAAACATAATTTCAAGAAAATATTGATATCTAAACTGTTTTTATAATTATTTATACATTTATTTACCTCCTTTATGAAATAACACAATTATATTAAAATAGGTAATATAACATTTTTTTAAACTTTTGTAGGCTTAAACTATTAAAAGTAAAAATATAATTTAAATTGAATGTAATTTTTTTTTTACTGAAATTAATGAGCAAAATGCTTCTTTCTATGCAAAAAAACCCATACTTAAAAAAATATAATTACATTAGATATTTTATTATTCATCATACAAATAATACACACATATATAAATGACAGATTATATAGAATTTTCAAACTTATTTTCGTTTCAAACTTTATCTGTGGAAAGCTTTTACTTTAGTTAAATCAAAACAACTGTACCAGACTGAACACTTTCACTTTCATTGTTTGTGTACATTTTATATAATTTCCAATACTCTTGGAGATTCTGACTATATTTCATATATATATTTTTTTAATAATAAAATATTTTCTTGCCGTTACATTACTTATTGTATGTTTAAAGAAATCATATTTTTTTCATTGTAAATTTAGGTATGATTGTCTGAAACCATATTAAATTAAGTCTATCATATAATTAAAAAGCAAATAGCAGATATTTTAATTATAAGCTGTAAAAACTAAGCTATATCCATATATAAACTGTCTAGCCTATGCCTTTGTCATAGCTAGTGGAACTGTATCAGACTGTTCACATAGTTATGGGTTCAATCTTTACTTGAGGTAATGAATATATTATAAATATTTTATTATCAATTTCTCTTAATAAGCACAGCGTTAAGCTCCGCCTATATAAACGAGTATTGTTTAATATAGTGCATAACTGAGTGCCTTAACACTAGATTTTCTTTGCCTACTTTTTTATTTGCATTAGATTTACGGTAAGCTAAAGAAGTTTTGGATTCAAACTCCACTATAGTAAATGATTATATTTTAACTATTATAATATCAATCAACAAAGCGCAGCGTTGAACTCCGCTACGGTTTCAAAATGAGTGTCTTAACATTAGTTTTTCTTTGCCTATCCTATTACATGCATCTTGCATGCGTCAATCTAAAAATAACCATACAAACTAGGTTAATGTTACAATAAAAACAATGACACTTGCGCAAGTATCTGTCTATCATCGCCAATATTATACGATGATGCCATTAGATTAGACAGTAAAATATTAGAGTGCATTTTGGCTTCGCAGACATAGAACAGTATTTCAAATTTTATTGCCTCTAGGATGTTTGAGTCATAATTATTCGAGATCATTTGCGTCGTGAGCTTTTGTTCTTTGGTAGAAGCCTGTAGGTCTATTATGTATGGAAGTAGGTCGCTTTGTTTGATATACCATCAAAAGCTGTGCTGCTGTGAATCTACTGTGTTTCCCAATATACTTAGCTATATATGGATTTTGTGTTATGTATATATAAAGTTAACTAATAGGTCTATTGGTGTGTAAAATTCACGTTTCCTTGGTAACGTATATGTCACTTCGAATGTATACGTATATTTAACATATGTAGTTAAATATACGTACTGTGGTTGGTAGTGTGAGTGTGTAATATTTATAACAAAAATTAAAAAAAATGTTTTCCTGTACTTCTTCTCTATGTATGCAAATTAAAATTTCATACTCCTCCGTCCGCATATTTTCTTACTAAACGAATCCACAGTTTCCTTCACATATTAATATAATGATTACAATTATTTTATAATTTATCTCTTTGGGTGTCAAAGCAGTCTTAAAATATCAGTAAGATGAATTTCAATCCTGTACTACTAATATATAATAAATGCGAAAGTTTGCGGGAATGGATGTTTTTTACACTTTTACGCAATAACTACTGAAAGAATCTAGATGAAACCCTACAGAATGTTTTATTCCTCAAAATAACACATATTTTACGATTTATAAACATTTTGTGTAAGTTCACCATAAAATTTCAATATTGAATAAAACTAAAGAGCCCATTTAAAAGAAAAACACAATCCATACAATAATTGAAACAAATATCAATAAAACAAAAATAATTAAAAAAAATAAAAGCTTGCGTAATACATAAGCAAAGCAAAGGAAAAATTTACTCGTCCGTCTGTTAAACTATTTAGACGACACCAACTGGTACGGCTGTACTGTGGATGTTTATAAAAGTGTTGAATGTATGACCTCATCGCGGTAACACTGCGATACAAGTATGTACCTAGTACATACAATATAATAGATACTGTATGCCTTGTGGTTGGAAACTTTGAAAAATTATAGGTTTTTTGTAAATTGTTATTAATAATAACTTTAAAATGAAAAAAATATGGTTTGTATGTGGTTAACTGAAGTGTATTGCAGTTGTTTTCGAAAAAATATATATATTAACGCGATATATTGTGGGTTTGATTCCCACTCCAGGAAATGTAAAATTTAGTATTTTCATTTCTTGGGTTTGGTAACAAGGCAAAACGCGGCGTTTAGTTCTGCCACTCAACACGCAATGCCTCGATTTGGCGGAAAGTGGGGAACGGAAATGTTGAAAGAGAATGGAGTGTCTTAACACTAGGTTTTCTGGTTCCCTCTGCCTACCTCGCTATATGCGGGGTACAGCGTGAAGTTAAAAAAAATATATATATTAAAATTTTTAAAGCTATTATATTTAATTTATAAAACGTATAAAATTTGTACGTTGCGGGAGTCGAACCCATGCCTTTTGGATACTGTTCAAACGCTTTAATTACTAAGTCACACGTTCTATTCAGTTAGTTCTAAATTCTTATTCGCTTGTCACAATTTATTTATGTTGTTAGCATCTCTGTAGACAGATTTTTACAAATTTCTTTACAGAAATGTTTCCTAAATATGTTATTTTTATCCTAAGTGTGTGATTAAAACAGAAAGTTGAAATACATCACATTTAATATTTGAAAAGGTTTAAAGCTATATAGGTAGTGAATATAACTGTAAGGATATTAATGATTATTGAATTAAAAGTTAGTCAAATATCTTTATTTAAAACTACTGTCCCCGTAAATGCGTTAATAACGCATTACGTAGTGACGTATACGCACTTTATATAAACATGGATGTCAAATCATGGTAGTGTGTGTAATATTGATTTTATTAATTTAACGTATTTTTATGCAATTCACTTTAGAAAATATAAGTGTGCCAAGTTTCATGCTCCTCTGTCCGCGTAATATACGTAAAAAGGGATTCAAAGTTTTTCCTTTCACGTATTTATATATAGATAAGAAGTTACATACAGTTTTTGAGCGTCAAATAGTTTACCACCGGTTCACTAATGTTAATACCTCAGACCTGAGAAGAACCGGCGCAAGAAACTCAACGGGACTTTTTTTAATCAATACTTTACAATTATTTATTAGTGACAATGATACCTTTGAAATAGACTGGAGCGTGCATTTCATTCCCAAGACGTGTTATCATTTATAAAATAACTAATTAGGTAATAACCTTTAACACACAAATGTCTTTTCACAACTAAATGATATCTTTGGCTATATCATATTTTGATATGTGGTTATCACTACAATATATTTAGTATTTCCTTGTTCTGGTAACAAGGCAAAGCGCGGCGTTGAGTTCCGCCACCCGCGTCAGAAAGTGAGTAACGCATCATAATAGAACGGAGTGTCATAACACTAGGTTCTCGGATTCCTTCTGCCTTACCTTGTTTTGTGCTAAAAATAAGTATTCTGAAGGCTAAGTTTCAGATATAAATATCATACCTTATACTAAAATAAGTTCTACTCTTAGACCTCAGACAGTCTAAATATGGATTTGTACTAGTTTTACAAATTAAATATAGGTTTCAAATCTAATATGAAAATGTGTCGTTTAAAAGCGAATTGATATTAAATAAGACATTGCGACAGAATTTTATTTATACATTAGGAATAAGAAAAACGTTTCTAATCGTTTATTTATTCATTATTATACATTTGGATGTAGCAGGATTCGAACCCGCGCCCCATGGACGGATTCGTATAGAATTCTGCTATGTTTACATTGTACCGACGCTTACAACTTCTTTTGGTCTATTTTTATGATTGTAGGATGTTTTTTAGTAATATTATTATTTATATAAAGTTGCTCTTAAAGTATATTTTATAATATATATCTTTTATAAACATACGTAATATATAATCTAGTAGTCGCCTGTAGTGGCGCAGAGGCACGAGCGTGGGACTGTAAACGCAACAGGTTATAGGTTCGATTCACACCCCAGGATATGTAGTATTTTCATTTCCTGAGTCTGGTAACAAGGCAAAAGGGCGGCGTTGAGTTTCGCCACTCAGCACGTAATGCCTCAATCCGGCGGAAAGTGGGGAACGGAATTGTTGAAAGAGAACGGAGTGTCTTAACACTAGGTTCTTAAGTTTCCTCTACCTATCCTGCTAAATATATATATATATATATATATATATATATATATTATATACTACACGTGTCGTATTAACAAATATTTCAACTAGAAATAAACTTAATAATTTGTATTATAATCAATTTTTTCATATTTTATTAACGCTATAACTTTAACTTACATGCAAAAGCTCATTAAGATAATTACGTGGAATAGTCAAATTTTAATATACCTCCTCAATATAATTATTATTGTACACGAACAAAATAATAAAACTTGACTTCATTATATAGTGAGATTAGAAAGGCCGAAAGAATATTTAAGTTATAGTATTTGTAAATTTAGTTGTTTTTTTGAAAATATTAGTTTTTTTTGCATTTACCTAGTTATTTATTCACTAACTTTGACGGAAAGTGTGGAACGTCAAGCTTAAAGGAACGGAGTGTCTTAACACTAGGTCTGAGGTTCCATCTGCCTACCCTGATATTTGCTGAATACAACGAGAAGCTAAAAAAATATTCACTATCATTATATTTAATACGTGGAAGAAAAAATTGAGTCTCTTTTTACGAAAATTATGCAGATGGATCAGTATAAAAATTGTCATACATATAGTGCAACAAGGAAATACCTGAGATGAAATGTAGAAAACAAGATTTTTTTTAATAATATATCATAAAGATATTGAATTATTAAAATAGACATTTATCACTGCATCATATGTTTGGCATACGCTTTTGAAAAAAAGTGACATACAAATCATTGAAAAAACGTATATTTTACACGTTAATATATAGTAGTAGTGTATGAATAAAACAATCTTAATACGTCTATGAGGATATCGAAGGAACTAGCCTCCTTTCTTTTCAAATTTGGTTAAGTAGAGCGAGGAGCGCTGACAGTGGAAGTGAACGTTAATGTGCATTTTAAAGGGGCCCTCAAACCTACACGTTAAGTCGTAAGTCCCAGGCACTCTTCAATCTCCTCTCTCTGCAACGCGATGGGCATCCACACAGTGAATCCATGGCGCGCTAAGGAGTTTCTTCTCATTTAGAATATATATGGAAATTGACTTATCAACATATTCACGACTGGTATAATAGTAGTACTATTTTTTGGTAATAAAACTTCTGATAATCTTTTGTCATAGTCATAGAATATAGACGGGTTGTACGTATAACTTTACAGAACAGCGGTTTGTAAAACTTTGAAACAAACAAATTTTGTATTAGAGTTTTAAAAGAAACTTGTTATTTGTCCGAAGTAGTGAAGAATTTTCATAATATAATATTAAAATGTTTATTTTTGTGTATATGTTGAGTAAAGAGATTTTAAATGAGTTTTTAATGGTTGAGTTAAAAAAAACAGCTTCACACCATATCCCATGTAGCAGCTGAATCAGAGAGAACCTAGTGTCAAGACACTTTGTTTGCCCCTTTCGGCCCGAATTTAATATAATCATTTTTTCTTGTGTGAATTGAACTTACTACCAATTGCGGTTACAATCAGACCCACTGTGTGTCACTGTCAGCTGTCCCACTGCGCCATGATGGTCTCAATAGTATAGTTATTGTTATAACAATAGCGCAGTTAGGATTTACCATGGTAGTGGGTTCAAGTCGCAAATGAGGAATGCTTGAATTTAAAATATACTATGTACAAGATTTTTATCTCTTGCAATTCTTTTAATATTATAAATACGAATTTGAGAGGAAGGACAACAAGTATTTGTTACTTCAAGCAATATATCTACTGAACAGTTTTAAATGAAACTTAACGGGAATATAGTCAATCTGCTAAACTCCTTCGTCGTCGTAAGTTGATATCGTGAATATATTTTTTATAACTACAGCATAACTTACAGCTATGTTCTCTGCTTTCCACCTATACGTAGAGAGCTATTGAAAACTCTTTATGCGTAGGTACCTAATCCTTCTACTGCTTTTTTCAAATTCTAAGAATTCAATTCCAGAAGAATTAATTAAAGAACAACATGTTGAAATTTAAATTTCATAGTAAGATAGATTTTTAGCGATTTATCCTTTTGTTTGGTTCGAACAAATCTTTTTAATTTTTAAAATATTTTCATTAAGAATACTTATCACATTTATTATTTTAATTCAAAGTTCTTACTAAATCAATTTAAAATGCAAATGATATAAATTTTAAAGAGAAATTTCGCTTATTACTTGTTATTAGATTTTCAAATTGGATGATTAAACTAAAACTATTTTCCTTGAAGTTTTAATTACTGGAGTTATTAAATTTTCTAACATTGCCAGTATATGCTTTGGCTACGATATGAAACATTGTTACTTTACTATGTTACTATAAAAAGTATGTAACATACAAAATGTTTTAACCGACTTCAGAGAAAGAGGAGTTCTCAATTCGACTGTATTTTTTTATGTGTGTTACCGTATCTATACCTTTTTTTGGTAAACTAATTTAGATGATTGTTGTTGAAGGATAGCTAGTGCTTTTGATGTGGTCCCATCTAAATTTAGTTAAGAACTGACGGTTAGTTTTAGAGTTATTCGTAATAATTTCAGAGCATTTTATTTGATGTTGGTTTTCTTTTTTTTGTTAAAGCCCTAATTATACGTTATAACGTAATAAATATTTAAATTTTTTATTGTTAATGTGTTTTTAATGGTATGACCATAATGAATATAATAATAAATAAGCCACCCAGTGATAAAAGATAAAAAGTTATTTATTCAAAAAATATTTAAAAAATTGAGCAGACTTCCCAGCAAGTAGTCAAAGACACTTGTGTTGAGAATGTCTCGCTTCTCCGATGCTAATCAATAACATAATACATACAACTTAATAGTAACAAAGCCGTGTGTGTGTCTGTGTGCTTGTGTTTGTGTGTTTACATGTGCATGTGCATGTGTGCGTGCGCATGTGTGAGGGTGGTCTGTGTATTATTTAAAAAACGAGCAAACTATTTATCATAGCATATTTTCAATTTCGGCATAAGATAGATTACCTAAATTATCTAGTGATAAATTCAAATAATAAATGATCAAGTTTCATTTTAAGAATATATGGTGGTAAATCGATAGACTTTAGCGATAAAAAAATTGAAATGTAAATAGATCGTAAATCGTGACATTTATTTTTAACTAAATAAATAAATTGAACTTCAGAATTACACTTAAATACTTTCCACTATAGTTTTGGAAAATACGAAAGTGAAAGAATTGTTTTTTTTTTTTATGGATAACGGATGACAAGCGAGCTGAAGGACAACACCAGAGACGTTGTAGATGCGTTGCCAACCTAGAGTATACAGAAGGAAGGGGAGGACAATGTAGTAGTCCGCTATTGGAACCACCACATTTTGGGGAAAGGATGGGTGGGAAAGAGGAAAACCTGGCTTACATGCCAGCGAACCGGAACACATATGATATTTGGCGGTTCGTCTTTGACATGATAGTGGTCGAAGCCAGACGGAGGAAGAACCTCCTACCACCAAACAAGATATCTAATCATTTGTTCAAAATTTATGCACATTTATAAATTAATTTGAAATAATTTTCATAATCGGCTTAAAAATAACAGAATAACAAGTAACAAACGTAAAAAATATTTAAAAAAAAAAACAATATTTTCATCCAATTTTTTATATATAGAAAAAAAAAGACAGTGACATGTATTTTTTTTTACATTATTATCATCTGCACTTCTTATCAAGAACTATTCGCACATTGTAAGACAGTAAAATTTAAACTGATATCACTGAAGTATATTTAAATAGCATGTTTTAATTTATAACATCTAAGTATATTTGTAATTAGATTAATTAGGGAAATTAAATAACCTTCATGGCACAGTGGGAGACTATCTGACTTTACACGCGATGGGTGGTGGTTCGATTTCCCTTGAGTGTTATTATGCTTATATTTAAATTATTTTCATTTCCTACTTCCTATCCTTTGCTTGAAAAAACGTAAAATGGTATACTCGTAATATAATGTAATTACTTTTATCATAATAGAAAAAAAACGGATTCTATGTAATCAATAAACAAAACGAAATTTGAAAAAAATATAAAAAAGACAATCATGTTCTTGATTTAACCGGAACACTTATCTACTTGTTTGTTCCTGAAACGATAAACATTGATTCAAATGAAAATTCAAATACAAAACAAAAACCAGTTTTGTTCACGATCAATCTATTTCTTCTAGCTTCACGCAAAACAGTATACTCAAAGAGAACGTAGTGTTAAGACACTCCGGTCTTATTTATATGATATTTCCCTTAATAATGACATTAGGAACTCTTAGGCAAACGATATTTATAATAGAAGTTAAATGTTGTTCTTTAGAATATTCAATTTATGGGCATATTTCAAAACCTAGTTAATCCATAACATAAACAAGTAATCTGTAATTCTAACTTTGACAAATTGTCAATCTGGCAAGATCTTACTTGTTTTTTTTCGAACACATAAGTTATATATATATATATATATATATATATATATATATATATATATATATGTATATATATAGAACACATAAGTTTTTCCCCTTTTTCTACCCATCCTTGCCCCAAAATTTGGTGGTTCCGATAGCGGACTACTAAATTATCCTCCCCTTCCATCTGTATCCTCTAGGTTGGCAACGCATCTACAACATCTCTGGTGGTGTAGATGTTCATGGGAGAAGGTAACCACTTACCATCAGGTGGTACTTCTGCTCGTTTGCTATCCGTTATCCATAAAAAAAAAATAAGTCCATATTGTAAAAATATTTTTTTATAGTAGTACTAGTTATGTATACGAATTTACCTAATCCTTCACCATTATCCCACTTTTTCATATAAACGCAAGTATTTGTTTTTAATTTATAGACAAGTGACAAGAACTGAGTGGGCCAAATGCCTTCCCGCCTCCCAAAATAATGTTTTGGGTTTTGGGTTCTCTTGAATAATTACCTATCTACCTGTTATCTTAAGAATTACCTATTGCTTGTTACCTTAAGGGTTACCTATTAAACGACAAATCCTTTGAAATTTAAGGTAAAAATATACCATTAAAATTCCATCCTGCCATAAAACACTATATGTGCTGAGGCGTGATTGAAGCTGAGGCCACCCAATACATTCGAGTAATATACCTATATTATGCATTTGACCCACTTTCAAGATATAAAGCGAGAATGCCTAAGTATCTATGGATATATTTACTGCTATCACTGTGCAATAAATGGAACTTTCTTTGAATATTCTATGGTACAAAAGCAATTTAAAGGAAAATCACCGAAAGAGAATATAATTATTATTTAATAACTATTTTAACTTCTACTACATATAGCAGAATAGTCGGAGAAAACTTAATATCACGACACTCCGTTCTCTACGTTTAGGACTAAGTTTTTCTTAAGAAACTTAAATATATTTCTTCCAAGCTGGATTCGAACCCACAATCTTATGCAATCTGAATGATATACTATGCCATTTTATTTTAATAATTAGGAAACCAATAATAACCAAAGCACTAAATTTGGTTAAAAGTCTACAATTATTAAAAAATACTATTATACAAACGGTAAAGAATTCTAAGAATACAGGAAACACTTATCTTTTTGGTGTTCATTTTATGAAATAACTAAATATTTACATATAATATATTTACTTTGTTCTCCACTTTCCGCTGGAATTCAAAGTATTATATCAAGTGACGGATCTTAACGCCGCCTTTTGCCAGAACGAGGAACACTAGGTTTTCTGACTACTTTGCTATAAAGCTTTAAAATGTAGAAGGTTATTTGATTTAGTTTAAATCGGGGGTAAGGAACCTGCGGTCATTCGGTATGCGGTACGCTTAATAATTGTATGGGACCTACAAAGAACTTTTTTTCAGATTCTGAATTTTTGTAACCTAATGTTTATAAAATGAATATAATTTTAAATAGTATTTTTGGCGGGCCGCCAAAAATATTCAATATCTCGATAGGCCCGTTGCTAAAAAAGGTTGCTTACCCCTGGTTTAAATCATATTGAAGTAAATGTATTCACTAAATATTACATCACATAAAAACATAATATGTGATTCATGCAGATATTTGTTTTATTATTAGGTAAAAACATTTCATATACATACATACTTAGCTTCACGCTGTATTCCGCATATAGCAGGGTAGGCAGATGAAACCTGAGAACCTAGTGTTAAGACACTTTGTTACCCACTTTCCGCCGAATTGAGGCATTGCGAGCTGAGTGTCGAAACTCAACGCCGCGCTTTGCCTTGTTACCAAACCCAGTAAATGAAAATACTAAACTTTTACATTTCCTGGAGTGGGAATCGAACCTACAACCTGTCGCATTTACAGTCGCACTCTGCCTCTGCGCCACGACAGGCGTTTTTTTATCTTTTTACCTACATATATGTATAAAGATTAGTTAATGGAATGAAAAAAGTGAATTTTCATGTCCAAAGTGCATAGACAATAACATTTGCGTCAATCGGCGTTATTCTTTTTATGATATAATATCGTCTTTCATGTATATTAATCATTAAATTTTATCTGTTAAAACAAATTAACTTTCACGATGTTTTCATATAAAACCGTGGTATCATTAGAATTGGAATTTATATAGAATTCATAATGATAAACATATTGTTTATCAACTAAAGTTTGGAATAAAATTGTCATTTTATAGATGTCAGCGTGGCACAGCATCGTTGTATACCTGTTTTAGTTAAGGCCTCTAATTTGATTTAAAGAAACGGTTATATATTTTAACAAATCTTTCTACTTGGCGTAGGAAACGGAGTGTCTTAACACTAGGTCAGGTTCCCTCTGCCTACCCTGCTTTATGCGGGATACAGCGTGATGCTAAAAAAATCTTTCTCTGTCTTGGTTATGTGGCGTTGAGTTACGCAGCCTGTAGTGTTTCTAAATTGGACGGAAAGTGTAGAGCTTGGTTTATGATTTTCTTGTCTTTGATACACAACGGTACTTTAATGATTGTAATATTAGAAATTGTTTCTAATTTCACAATTTTATTGATAAACAATTACATCAAGTCAAAATAATTGTAAATGCATTTGGTTGTGAATTCGATTCCCACTTGCAAGTAATAATTATTTTCATATTTTGCCTTTTTTTAAAACAAAATATCTAGGTCGCAAAGCGGAGAACGTAGTGTTTTGACACTGGGACTAGACGAGAACTCATAGAGCACTATAACTAACCCGCTATCAAATATGCATATATTTATATAGATAGGCAGAGAGAACTAGTGTAAAAACACTACGTTCTCTACTTGCCAGAGAATAATACTTAATTACACCACTATAATGTTTAAATTAACATTTTATTAGTAACATTCACGTTGTGATATACCAGATACGTTCAGTTCAAAGCAATGTATTAGCATTTGTACGATCTGATTACATTTCGTTGTTTTTAATTATTTTAATGCATGCGATTGCCTAATTCACGTTCCCACAGTGAGCACGGCTTTGGTTTGTTTTGATAGCTTGATTTGTGGAATCATTGATGAAATCGTTACATAAAGCTACATTGTCATCGTGGTGTAGTAAGTTTTTTTTTATGGATAACGGATGGCAAACGAGCAGAAGGACCACCTGATGGAAGGTGGTTGCCTTCGCCCATGAACATCTACAACACCAGAGATGTTGTAGATGCGTTGCCAACCTAGAGGATACAGAAGGAAGGGGAGGACAATGTAGTAGTCCGCTATCGGAACCACCACATTTTGGGGAATTTGTGGAAAAGGGGAAAACCTGGCTTACATGCCATCGAACCGGAACAGATCATAAGGTATTTGGCGGTTTGTCTTTGACATGATAGTGGTATGATAGTGACTGTAAACGCGATTGGTTGTTGGTTCGATTCCCACTTGGGTAATGATTATAGTAGTAATAAAACACATTTATTGCTACAAAAAGAAACAAACTTACAATATGTTGGAATGATTCATATTAAAAACTAAATGCTTATAAGCAAAATATTTTTGTTTCTCCGCTCTAGTAAAAGAAAGCACGGTGTTGAGTTTCATCATTTAGTACGTAATGTTTTGAATGTAGGTGGAAGTGAATCGGAGTGTTTTGACACTAGGTTCACTCTGGCAACGGCTATGCGGAATGTAAAAGAGGCACACATAACTATAGGTATTTATATGTAAATTTTCGATTTATTTTTGTTTGAATTTATCCTTCTCTTAGTTTATTAGGTACCTGAGGCTATCTAACAGTACTTATATAATTATGTTTTAGTTTTAGGGATAATATGTGATGATAAAGATCCTGAGAAGTGAGTGAATGTAACCTGATGGTTATCGAGTATATTTTAAAGCGTTTAATCGATTTAATTTAAAAAAATATTATTTGAATCGTAATAATATTAACACCGCCACTCAACTCATAATATTTTGATTAAGCGCGGAAAATGGAGAACGAAATATCGTAACTCTAGGTTCTGTCCACCTACCCCGTGAAACTGTGTAGTAATATTAAACATTAAAATAGAGATTCTTAGATAATAAAACGCCTGTCGTGGCGTAGAGGCACAAGCGTGCGACTGTAAACGCGACAGGTTGTGGGTTCGATTCCCATTCCAAGAAGTGGAATTTTTGATTTCCTGGATTTGATAACAAGGCAAAGCGCGGCGTTGAGTTCCGCCACTCAACACGCAATGCCTCAATTCGGCGGAAAGTGGGAAACGGAGTGTCTTAACACTAGGTTTCCTCTGCCTACCTTGCTATATGCGGGAAAAGAAATAGAGATTCTTAAAATTAAAATAAAGATATCTTGAAATCAATAGTATTAAAACTTTGTTTTATAAAAGGTTGATTTTAATTTAACTTTTGCTTTATTACGTTCCTACTTATTGTTCTCGTACCTACTAAGTTTAATGTTCATGCCTTATAAGTTTTACTAGACTTTGAAAGTTCCCAGAGAACTTTCACAGACAGACATACGTATATATCACTTAACTTTACTTGCTATAGTTTTATTGTATAGTTGTGTCCTGTGGTTTCGTTTGCGTGGATTATGTTAGAGGTCTCATAATAAAGTCCATTGTGGCAATCCATCTCATATCTTAAAACTTCAAGTTGACCATATCTTAGAGTTAAAATACAGATTAAAATAAACTGTATCGAAATTATATTTAACGAAATACATTACAACTAAAAAAAAATTCATATCCTTGCATTGCTGTATAGAAGGACTTTGCCACATATGTTATTACATCTCTGATATCACCTAAAATGTCGTTCTTTTATCCTTTTTGCAGGAAATTCGAGATTTTTTTCTTAGTGCTTCTTAACATGTAGGCTACATGCGAAATTTAAGCTTTCTATGGCCAGTAGTTTCGTCTGTACGTTGTCTGTTCGTCACTTATTACCGCAAGCGTATTATATATACTAATATAGATTTAGATTAAAATCATTAGCAATTAATAATTTAAATCGATTTTCTATTCGAAAAACATACATTTATAATATTAGTACAGTTCCCAAACATACATCTTCTACGTGAAATATTTTCATTTATTACCGCGCCAAATGCAACCAAGATCGGGCACGCCACGGCCTCCAGCCAAGTGAAATGCACAAAATCCATTCGGTTTTATCTCGTTAACTACCCACTAAACCATAGAATAGCTCTTAATGCATAGAAATACAGTCGATATTCCTATATCAATAAATTTTTATGCCATAGATGACGTGTTCACGAGAATTTTATGGTAAACTAATTTAGACTTTAATTTTTAAGCTGTAGGGTTGAGAATTGTATGAGTATATTCAAATAAGGGTCGGATATGGTGTGCCAAGGTGAAATATACTGAAAATGTATGGGAATACAGTAGTTTTTTAATCGTATGTTTATTTTATAAGGTTTTTTATGGTGTACGGCCGGCAATCAGCTGTTTGGGCACGCTTTGCCCCTCGGGAGCGGATGATGTCAGCTCCCTTCGTAACGCGACGAGTTTCTATTAAGTTTTGTAAAATTGCGCCCCCTCGTGGTTTCGTGTACGCTGTGGCTGTCAAATGTTTGACAGAAGCTTCTAATGCGTGTGGATAAGTTGAAATATTCTATGTATGTAATGAAGCGATGACCTTTATTTTTATGGGTTTTTGTTATAGTACTCTATGAGGTCATCGTGGTTGGTTGCGGGTTCAATTCCCACTTGCGGGATTATATTTAAGTTAATTTGATTTATCACTATGCTAAGACAAAGTGCGGCGTGGAGTTCTACCACTCGACACGTAATATTCTGAATTCGGGCGGAAAACGAGGGACGGAGACTAGACACTAGATTCTCCCTGAAGATGAATTATAATTTTTGTAATGTATTTTAAAATAATACAATTTATACGCTTGAGTATGGCATTAGTTAGTGACTATTAACAAAATGTTTGTCCTAAGTTTAACACATATAGCAGTCGGAGAGCAGCTAGAGTTAAGACACTTCGTTCTACATTCACTTAGCATTAAAATAGTCAAACCTATTTTTAAATTGGTATATATAGTAGTAAATATATTTAAATAAATTAAAACATTGCCCTTCCATTCTGAGAAGCATTAGTCATAGCCACGCTAACATCAGAAACATAATACAACACTCGTCTTACGAAACGTCTATTTGTAAACAGATCACAGTTCATTTTGTCAACATTAGCCTCTATATATGGATATACATAAATTATACAATATATAACCTAAACCTTTGACTTAGATACTACTTGCCTTTAGATAATCATATCTTGTCTAAGCCTAGTTAAGGTAATATGAAAAAAAATACTAAATGTTAACAAAAGGTAAAGATTACCTATCCGTAGTGATCAGAATAATCATTATAAAAAAACCCTCTAAGTTATAAAGGATCACGTTTCCGGAGTGATTAAAATAATCACTATTAAAAGAAACCCTTTAACTTATAAAGAACCACGTCTCTGTATTGATTAGAATTATAATATTTACACTTTAACTTATAAAGGACCGTGTCTCTAGTGATCAGTATAATCATTATACAAAAACCTTTCATATATAAAAGGCCACGTTTCCGCAGTGATCAGAATAATCATAAGTGATCAGAATAATCATTAGTGATCAGAATAATCATTAAAAAATAACCCTTTAACTTATAAAGGTGGTAAAAACTTGTCGCGTTAGATGTAGCGATAGGATGTCGCCCAATGAATAATGTATACGCGGTCTGCCTTTTAATTCCTTTGTTGATACTCGACTAATTAACTTGCGATGAGTTTGTGTTACTCTTATTCATATAGGCCTAAAACGATGTTATATATATACTAATGGTATCCAGCGACTTCGTTTGCGTGGACTTTAAAACCTAAAAATCGTTGGAATTTCGGTAACTTTTCTCTTAGTGCTACCCTAAACTGTTCAAGGAGCCTATATGCCAAATTTCAGTGTACTGTGGCCAGTAGTTTCGCCTGTACGTTGTCTGTCAGTCACTCAGTAAGGAAAGCATTTTTATACATAGATATAGATTACATTCCAATATTTCTGCACCTGAGGCCTGTCGTGGGGCAGAAACACAAGCGTGCAGCTGTAAACGCGATAGGTTGTGGGTTCAATTTCCACTCCAGGAAATGAAAATATTAACTATTTGCAATAAGTATTATTTAGTATCTTCATTTCCTCGCTCTGGTAATAATGCAAAACGCGGCGTTGAGTACTACCACTCAGCACACAATGCGTCAATTCGGTGGAAAGTAGGAACAAAAACCTTAAGAGAACGGAGTGTCTTAACACTAAGTTTTCAGGTTCCCTCTGCCTACCCTGCTATGTGCGGGATACAGCAAAAAAAAAAATAACTACCATTTCCGTAAAACAATTATTTCTAAGTATCTCAAAAGTTAGAACTAATTGTTTAATGCATCCGATACTACTTTAGTTGGAAAGTTCCTAATTTGGTAGACGCGTGAGATAAATTGTGTTGATTTGTATGTTTTTACTGACTTCAGAAAGAAATAAATTTCGGACTTTCTTATTTTTTTAGGTATAGATATATGTTTACGTTCAACTAAAGTATCTAATAAATTATGTTTGTGTCATACAAACTTTGTATACGAAAAACACGTTGAAAACAAATGTACGCTTTTTACCGCAGAGAGTTTCTAGTGTCAAACCACTCCGCTTTCGTTTTTCAATCCGAATATAAATTATTGCGTGTTGAGTGATGGAACTAAACTCCAGGCCTTGTTTTACCAAAGTAGAGAAATGGAAATAAAAAAAATAACTGTTTCACGCTTTATCTCACAGAGAGTCAGAGTGAAAATAGTGTCTAGACACTCCGTTCAAAGCTTAAAAATGGAAATCTTTATAAAATTAACATACTTATTACTTACTTATGTTCCTACGTCCCCAAGCTGGGGCAAAGGGCGTCCACAGTGACTCTCCATTGTGATCGATCTTGGGTATCGCTTTTAATTTCATACCATGTCTTGCCAATCTTCTTCGCCTCGTCTAGAACTGAGCGTCGCCAGGTTTGCTTGGGACGGTCACTTTTACGCTTCCCTAGAGGATTCAATTCCATCGCCATCCATAAAATTAACATAACAAATTAAAAATGTATAAATTTTATGTATAAACAACAAATAGAATCGAAGTGGGGAACGGAGTGTCTTACACTAGGTTCCCTCTGCCCACCCTGCTATATGCGGGATACAGCGTGAAGCTATGAAGCTAGAATCGAACTCATAACAATAGTGCTATCTATTATAGAAACATAGTCTCACTGCGCCAGGATGGTCTCGATATGCCAAAAAAAGTGATTTAAAATACCTATTAAGTATAATAAAGCAATATATTTTACCCCTTTTTATGATGAATTACGGCCAGGTTTAATGATGTATTTTTAACGTTTTTCAAGAACAATAAAACTGTTAATTAGAATTGTTACTTTTATTTATTAGTTAGGTACGTTCGTATTTTATAGAGCCCTTCATAGTGCTAGCTATTATTTATAAACCAAGAAGTAGGCATGTTATGAGCATATGTCATAAAATATTAGGTATATTGGGTCTCTCAATGCTGAATGTTTGTTTTTTCAACATAATCTTAGAAATTAGTCTACCAAATTTAGTTAACATTATAAAAAAGAAAGCCTTAACGCCTGACGCAGAGGCACAAGCGGGCGACTGTAAACGCGACAGGTTGTGGGTTCGATTCCCACCCCAGGAAATGTTAAATTTAGTATTTTCATTACTTGGGTTTGGTAACAAGGCAAAGCGCGGCGTTGAGTTCCGCCACTCAACACGCAATGCCTCGATTTGACGGAAAGTGGGGGACGGAATTGTTGAAAGTGAACGGAGTGTCTTAACACTAGATTCTCTGGTTCTGGGATACAGCGTGAAGTTACAAAAAAAAAAAGAAAGCTTATGAGGATGCTTGTTACTCGTTCATGCAAAACTACTGAACGGATCTAGATCAAACTTTACAGTATTATAGCTTATTCATTAGAATTTTAGAATTCTTTTTTGGTGGTAGGAGGTTCGTCCTCCGTCTGGCTCGCGACCACTATCATGTCAAAGACGAACCGCCAAATATCTTATGATGTGTTCCGGTTCGATGGCATGTAAGCCAGGTTTTCCCGCTTTCCCACCCATCCTTTCCCCAAAATGTGGTGGTTCCGATAGCGGACTACTACATTATCCTCCCTTTCCATCTGTATCCTCTAGGTTAGCAACGCATCTAGTACATCTCTAGTGTTGTAGATGTTCATGGGTGAAGGTAACCACTTACCATCAGGCGGTCCTTCTGCTCGTTTGCCATCCGGTATCCATAAAAAAAAAAAAGAATAAATTAAAATAAGTTTTTCCGAGTGGGAATCGAATCCACAACCAATCGCGAGTCAATAGCCGGTCAGACGTTGTTTTGCGAAACGACTGCCTTTTCTAGCGAAATTGATGATAGGCGTAATTCAATAGTTTAGTATAACTGAATTGTGTTCAAGTGAAATATGCAAGTGATGAAGTCATATTTTCCATTGAAATGAAGACATCGGCATACATTATGCATGCTATTACATACACAATCTCTTCTAAGAGATTGTGCTTTTTATTTCTTCTAAGAAAGTTTGGCTTAGTTATTATTAACTATTAGTTATTATTAACTATTGTTTGACTATATGCGGGTTACAGCGTGAAGTTAAAAAAAAAAACTATTGTTTGAACGCCTGTCGTGGCGCAAAACTCGTAGTTGTTCAGCGTCTGACTGTAAACACGATTGGTCGCTGTACAAACAATTGTAGGTTCTAATCCCCTGAGGACCAATTATATTTAAATTATTTTAAATTATTTCTACGTTCAGTTAAGACAAAGCGCGGTGTTCAGTTCCGCCACTTAAATTGTCATGTCTCGAATTCGGACAGTGCGCAAAGGGAGTGTCTTGACAGGGTTACCTTCGCCCATGAAAGTCCAAACCACCAGAGATGTTGTAGATGCGCTGCCAACCTAGAGGATACAGATGGAAGGGGAGGACAATGTAGTAGTCCTCTATCGGAACCACCACATTTTGCTGTGCGGGAGAAAACGTAAAGCTAAATGAAAAACAAGTTTTTATTAAAATTCAAACCTTTATTTTGTTGACTTTTATCTAATATTATATACTTACCGTTGTACAATGGACAAATTACAAAAAATTGTAACCTATGTGTTATTCTGATGTATAATCTATGTCACAGTAAAATTTCATCTGAGTCTGTTCAGTAGTTTTTGCATGAAAGCGTAATAAACGTCCATCAATCTTCATAAACCTTCAGATCTACAATATTAGTAGGATAGAAAAATATTACCTACTTTTTTTTACTTAGCACAAACAATTCATACAAACATTCAAACGTTTTTCAGTGGAATTTAAAGGCCAATATTAAAAAAGTTGATACTACGAAAAAAACACTCAGAAACGACTATCGTAACATGAACCTAGTGCTCATATAAATTATGAGTGTCCAAAGATCTTACAATCTGTGTACTTGGAATCGAACTGCTGTCCTTTAGTTATAGGAAGCGATCCATCACAGTTATCTGGCAGGAAACAGGATTTACTATTCACCTATCTAGTGTTCACACGATTATATACTTTTGTACTACGAATTAGAGATCAATTTACAAAAAAGCTAATTTTAACGTAATGGTTAAGTTTAAATTATTATTATTTTTCTTTTTTTTAGATTCACGCACATAGAGATATTAAGACACTCTGTTCTCTTTTAACATTTCCGTTCCCCACTTACCGCCGAATTGAGACATTGCGTGCTGAGTGGCGGAATTCAACGCCGCGCTTTGCCTTGTTACCTGAGCGAGGAATTGAAAATATTAAATATTAATTATTATTTAATATTTTCATTTTTTAGAGTGGGTTCGCCACAACCTACCGCGTTTACAGTCGTACGCTTATGCCTTTGCGCTGCGACAGGTTTCTAAGTTTAAATTATAGTAACGTGTAATATTGAACGAGTCTACAAATTTTACTATTTGTATGTAATATACCATTTCTGTCAGTCATGTCAGTCTAGTTTTGTATCAATAAGTAAGGTTTACAGGTAGATAGAATTTCCCTTATAATAAATTAATTCTTTGCTAATAGCTAGTTTTCCTTTTTAATGTGATTTATCGCTTATTAATGTTTAGTTATTATGAAAAGTCTAGGCGAAAGCTTTAAAGTATTATGAAATGAATAGTAGAGAAATCGGAGTGAACCTAGTATCAAGACACTGTTATCCGCTTTCTGTCCGAAATCTAGACTTTGCGTGTAAATAGGTGGAAATCAAGGCGGCGCTTTGTTTTACCAGAGCGGAGAAATTAAAATTATTTAAATTGATTCATTTCTCTGAGTAAGAATCGTATCCAGAACCAAACACGTTTACAGTTGAAAGATGTTCCACTGCGCCACCATGATCTCATAAATCGAATAACCTTTTTTCACTCTTTTTTTGCATTTAATTAGAAGAAAGAAAAGAAACAAAGCTCTTTGTACTAAAAACGGAAATGTTAAAAGAGAATGGAGTGTCTTAACACTATGTTCTCTGGTTTCCTCTACCTACCCTGCTATGTGCAGGATACAACGTGTAGCCAAAAAAACACAAAATTTAACATCTGCTTACATACATAATATCACTTAACTCCACTAAAATGAGTACTTCTAAAATCTATTTCTACAACTTTTTCTACTTCATTGAATAAATTGAAAAAGCAATAAAAGGGTATAACTGGTTATTGTTATACTAGTAGTGCTTTAAATAATGCGACTCGCGCTTGACTCAATGCGGGCGACTTGATGGGCAGAAGTTGTGAGTGTGTTTTAAGTTACAAAAGTCTAGCGGATTTAAAATAAATTAATTCAAATATTTATAAATATTGGAATTAAAGAAAATGGTTATAATATTTACCTTTTTTTTTTACCTTATTTTATTGTCTTTAAATTTGGTAGTACATACTAAATAAACGTACTTAATAATCATAATTAAATATTTGCGACAGCCTTTTGATTAGATATAGGTTTTGGCGTACTAATTACTTATAGTTTCCAAGCTTACCTCCATACAACGCGAAGGCTTCGTCTCCTGCACGGTGAACTCATGTAATGGTAACGAGTTTCTTCTCGTGTATTCTCTTAGGTACTGCATACTTGATAAAAATGTTTTAAAAAAGCTGTTTTTATTATACCTACAAGAATTTGAATGCGCAAACGTCACGTTTTACATTCGTGCACGAACATATAAATAGATTATTCTTCTTACATCTATACATTGCTAAAAACATAAAAAGGAAAACTGAGTGTCAAGACAATACGTTCTCTTATCTATTTTTTTTTTCACTTCACGCTGTAACCCGCATATAGCAGGGTAGTCAGAGGGAACCAAAGAACCTAGTGTTAAGACACTCCATTCTCTTTCAACAATTCCGTTCCCCACTTTCCGCCGAACGCCTGTCGTGGCGCAGAAGCACAAGCGTGCGACTGTAAACGCGACAGGTTGTGGGTTCGATTCCCACTCCAGGAAATGTAAAATTTAGTATTTTCATTTCTTGGGTTTAGTAACAAGGCAAAGCGCGGCGTTGAGTTCCGCCACTCAACACGCAATGCCTCTTATCTATTTTACTATGAAATAAAGCGTGAAGCTAAAAAAAAACGCTTCCCGCCCATGACTCACACCAAACGAGTTTAGTAAATAACTTTAGAGTCCCGGCCGGCTCTAAAAATGTCGGGCTGTAAAAACCATTCCGCTTTACGTCGCTTATTGGCAGCTGCCTTTGCATATTATTTAGCCACCTTCGCGTACACACGTATTCACATTTTTTTGCTGAATAAATCTTTCGTACTGTATAAAAAGTTCTTCTTTTGCTTATGATTTGATAATACAAGTTCAGATGTTTTATTGCTTTTTACTTTTGTGTATGTATGGGATGTATTTTTGCTTTTTTTTAAAGATTTGAAATTGTATTGTAATTTGAGTTTTGTATTGGTTGGGGGATTTGATTCTTTTTTGGGTTTACGCTTTTATCTAGTGTTAAGACACTCCGTTCTTCGTTTTCTGGAATTGAGATGTTGCGTGTAGAGTGACGGAACTCAACACTGCGCTCTATCCAACCAGAGGGGAGATTTTTTTTTAACTTCACGCAGTATCTTGCACATAGCGGGGTTGGCACAGCGAACTTTAAAACCTAGTGTTAAGACAATCTGTTGTCTTAAGATATCCGTTCCCCACTGAATTGGGGCATTACGTGTTGAGGCGCTTAACTCAACGCCGCGCTTTGCCTTGTTACCAGAGCGGGGAAATGAAAATATTAAATATTCATAATTATAAATAATTAATATTTTCATTTCTTAGAATAGGAATCGAATCCACAACCAATCGTCCGTCCATTACGCCACAATGGCCTCTAATCGACATAGAACATCTAAAATAATTCGCATACTTCTAAAATTAGTATTATAAAACTAAATTACAAATAAATACAGACATACCAATGTCATTTACATTACGTACGCTAAAAGTCTTAACATATTTGTGAAGTTGTTTTTCTACTTATCATTATTTATGGTTCAATTAAGTACGCAAGTTGCGTGCTTTCTCGTTTGCTGACATTTTAATAAGTGGTCTTGACGTGTTCAGGGCCAGGATTTTGTAATAGATATCAGTCATATCGTGTTATATATTTGTGACTGGCGTGAATAGGTGAATAAGTCGATTTACTGCGTTATACCGTTTAGCAGGGTTCGTAGTTTTGTGTCATAGAATTACGTGTTATATGGCGGAGCTTAACACCGCGTTTGTCTGAGCAAAGCGAAGAAATGATAATTAATAAAAAACAACCATTTACAGTCAGATGTCGTTCACTGCGCCATGATGGCCTATGGATCGCCTATTAAATATTATAGATAAAAATTCTATGCTTTCTTCTAAAGCCTGTCTTGAAAATAATCTATTTTCGATTTATAAACTTATTCACGCATGTTAAGGATATACTTTAGCGTATATTGGAAATATAAACTTATTCGGCGGAAAGTGGGGAACGGAGTGTCTTAACACTAGGTTCTCTCTGCCTACCCTGCTATATGCAGGAGACAGCGTGAAGCTATGTACGAGTATGTATGTAAACCTACTGCGTAGGTATATTAGGTACAATCTCGCTTTGATCTCTTTAAGATAGTTCGTAGGTACGTCATCTTCAGTTGATGTAATGATAAAATATACCTATATAGTTGATAACTCGAATATGCATACTTCATAAATATATTTTTATAGATTGTTTTTATATTATTTGAATATTTTTTACTGACTTCATAACAGGAAGAGGTTATCAAATCGATTGTATTTTTTTGTGTGTTACCGCATATTTTTTTACTAGGTAAAGCAATTTTGATAATACTTTTATCATATGATAGCTAGTGTTTCTGATGTGGTCTTATTAAAATTTAATTAAAATCTGTCGCGTAGTTTTTGAGTTATTCGTAATAAATTAACTTTTTATTTCTTTTATTGTTAAAATCTTAATTATTTTCAAGCTTAGATAGAAGAAATTGCAGACAACTACTTAAAGTAGAATCTAATTAGTGATCCAATCGTAAAATACGTTATACGTCCAATACATCGGGTGCAAAAGCTCGCTTCATCTAGTGCTTTTAAATTACTTTCACATGTGCTCGGTTTTGTGTTGTATGGTTTTCATACTTCATACGTTCTTTTGATCAATTGAAAGATATGGTCTTTGATATTATCAAAATTATATTTTTTATGTAATTAGGCCTGTCGTGGCACAGAGGCACAAACTTGTGACTGTAAACGCGACAGGTTGTGGGTTCGATTCCCACTCCAAGAAATGTAAAAGTTACTATTTTCTGGGTTTGATAACAAGGCAAAGCACGGCGTTGAGGCCCGTCATTCAGCACTATTTGTATTTGCTTCCTAAAATTGAAGAATTGGTTCAGTCGGGATTTTTGTTCTTTATAACTACCTGACTTGTTTTAAACTATTATTTATTTTAATATTTTTTTTAACTAAACTGAAAACGATGGCCAATTTATTACCTTAGCAAAACATTACCATTTCCTAATATAAAAACTTTGAAATTCTTACAATTTCTTAAAATATAGATGGATATTCTCATTCAAAGATTCCTATTTTAATTATAAATTGCGGTAGACTCTATTCGTTTTGCTTGCAGATTTTTTTTCATTTAGACGCCTTAGTATTTCTCGTCGCGGCAACATTTAATGAGCTTCTGATTAAGAAACTGGGGATTGCGAAAGTTATTTTTATTTTGATCTGAATGTTTTATTTACATTTAATTCAGGTATATGTAAAATAGTTATTTTTGATTCCTGGGTTTGGTAATAAGACAAAGCGCCGCGTTGAGTTCCGCCACTCAGCACGCAATGCCTTAATTCGGCAGAAAGTAGGGAACGGAATTGTTGTAAGAGAACGGAGTGTCTTAACACTAGGTTCTCAGGTTCCCTTTGCCTACCCTGCTATATGCGGGATACAGCATGAAGTTAAAAAAATATATACTAAATGGCATCATACCATTTACCATTCTTTACCATTCTTGCTTATAAATAACAACATGATAATAGAAATGTGTATTATTGAAGTGAAACTTCTATAGTCGTCTTGATTTGAAACTCGATGTAACGAAAAAGCGACACTAAAAAGAGAAACACATACGCCTGTAAGTAAGAGTGAGTACAATATTTATGTAGTATTTGCTAACAATGAAGAAAACAGTAATAAAATATAAAATAAAAAAATAGTTACAATGAAATATGAAATAGAAGGTCAATTTACAATTTTCATAGTTATGCTTTTATGGGTTTATGGTACACATGTTTTTTAGCTATTTATTTTTTGAAATTTTTGTACAGTAGTAACTTACTAAGCCATACTTTTATATATCTAGTGTTAACATCAACATCACTCTTTATTCCGCATAGTAGGGTAGTCTGAGAATCTAGTGTCAAGATATTCCGATCGCCGGTCTAAGTGGCGGAACTTAACGTCGCGCCAGTAATAACGTTAACGCGTAATAACATAAACTGCGACGTACGCTGATTCGACGCTTATGAGATATTATATCATAGATTACTTAACAAGTGTTCCGTAATAGTAAAGCCATCTAAAGTTTTTTATTTAAACAATCTATTTTGATGTCGTAGTAGCGGTTGAAGAGGTACATATGTAAGAGGTATATAGATATGTAGCGGTACATTGCGTTATGCTATCAGTAAATCAGCAGTTATGATTAAAGAAAATTATAACTATCAGGTTTTAATATGGGTTTTATAAAAAAATAATTAAAATAAAGATGTAACAGTTTGAAAATACATAAATAAAATAAATGTTCTAACAGTAATAACTGCCTATATGACGTTAAGAACGTGTAACTTTGACTAGAGCGCTAGAGGATTCCGAGGAACACAGGTTCGAATCTTGCTACGTTAAAACTTTTTTACATTTCTAAATATTTTTATTCTATGTATATGAGAAATAATAATATATAATTTATTTTGAAGTAAACAAGCAGGTTCTCTTACTTTTACAGTATTTACACAAACTACATAGATATATACAGAGTTATAAAACTTAAAACCAAGCGATGGGTCATATTTGTGCCATGGGGACGGGGACCCTTGATTACGTAACCCGAGGCAATTAAACGTGTAATCGCCTCTGCGAGTGTGTGAAGGGAAGAGTCACGTTTGTCAGTAGATTGTATTTGTGTATCTATATGTATATGTTACTTAGAGTGAAAACGCTTGTTGAACGTAAAATTATAATGATTAGTGATAATTATGAAATGTATGTTATAGTTTTTTTTAACTTCATGCTTTATCTCGAATAGTAGGGTAGATAGAACTTAGTGTTAAGAAACTCCGTTCTTCTTTCCAACCGAATAAGTGATATTACGAGCTTTAGTGACAGAACTCAACGCTGCACTCTGTCTTACCGAACGTGGAAAAGAAAATAATTTAAATATAATCCTTCCCCAAAAGCAAGTGCAGTATATTTCTTTTCATATGTCCCTAAATATTAATAGTCAATAGCAATGAATAAGATAAATATACATATTCATGACTCTGTTAAGCCTAAAATATGAACTGTTAGTAATATACCTACAGTACTGTTTTATGTATGACGTAAGCATCATCATCATCGATCATCTAATGAAATAAAGACATACCTAACTATATTTTGGAATTTCAAAATATGTATTTAAAAAAAAAGCAACTTCAGGCTTATCCCGCACAGAGTAGTAAGAAAGCTTAGTGTAAAGACACTCCGTTCGGGGTTATCCACAAGAATTCACCGTCTTCGACATATCTATAATATCTATAATTAAAGATCCTTTTAAAAACCTTTCTGCATTTAAATATTTAATTTGGATTATAGTTCCGCATAACAATTTTTAAGATAAAGCACGGCGTTGAATTCCGTTACTCAACCCAATGTCACAACCTCTAGCTGAAAGGGAAAACGGATTGTCTTTACACTAGGTTCTCTCTGCCTATTTTGCCTGATGACAAAATTTTGCAAATTACATTAGGTATATTCTTTCATTAGAAAGTATAATAAGGACATAACTAATATAAATGCTTCGAAATCGATCCTGCCATTATTTTATTGGATAAGTGACATGGAAAAGGATCAAAGAGGTTTCCTGCGTCTATACAATAGGTATGCTTAATACATTTTACCTTATTAGAATCAATCGTTAAAACAAATTTGGTTCTTGAATTTGTTAACGAAAGCATAACTTATTTACATAAAAATATGGGTGCAGTACCAAAATAAAAATATTGGTACCTAGATGTTGAAAGAAACTATAGCGACAATAATTAAATGTAGCTCTTCTTCGATTCTATTCTTGGTTCTCTTCTATTCTTTCTTCTTTTTTCAGAGACGCTAACAACATAAATAAATTGTAACAATCGTATAATAATTTCGACGCAGTCGTATGTAGAGCGCATGACTTAGTGGTCAGAGAACAGTTTCCAAGAGGCGCGGGTTCGAGTCCCCACTGCGTTCAAATTTTTATACGTTTTCTAAATATGTTTTTATTTGTACAAATACTCTTTATAATTTAAAAAGGATGAATTAATATTAATAAATTTGAGTGAAGTCAGAACGATGAATTTGATTTTTAAAGACTGTATTTGAAGTTCAAAATATAATTTAAAATTCAAGACGTGGAAACATTGTAAATTTACACCACAGGGATTGGGGTTGGTTTGATTAGCCCGAGGCGAGCACATCTAATCGTTTGTATGATTATGTGATATAAATTATATATGAAATATGTTCATTTTGCTATCATACTATATTGAAATATAATACAGAAAAAATATTAGTTACTACACTGCTTATTAAAATCAATATTTGAAACAAAAGAAATGAAATTGTAAATAAAATATATACGAGTAATTTAAAATATTACATAGCTTTAACATGAGACCATCGTGGCGCAGTGTTTCACTGAAAAGGTAGAGGGATGATTATATTTATTTTAATGATGTTCATATCTCCGATCTGGTAAGGCAAACCGTGGCGTTGAGTTCCGCCACTTAATACCCAATGTTTTTAATTCGGGCGGAAACTGGTGAACGGAGTGTCCTGACACTTGGTCACCCTGCTATGTGGGATAAAGCTTGAAGTTGCAAAAAAAACATTAGGCCTAAGTCGATTTTAGTAATAATTTGCCAAAAATACAAAATTAAAGAGGTTTGTCGTCCATGTGTTTGTGTAAAGCTTCATTATACACTCAGACTGAGGGGGACACTCTGAGAGACAATAATTACTGAGGGAAGCTCCCGGTTTCGTAGCTTCAAGCTTTGATATAAGATCGTAAAAGTTTACTCCAAAATAGACTTAGTACAAAGTGCCTAATGTGACAAAAATGATATTTTGCTTATAAAAGAAGTATGTTTACGAACGCCTGTCGTGGCGCAGAAGCACAAGCCTGCGACTGTAAACGCGACCGGTTGTGGGTTCGATTCCCGCTCCAGGAAATGTTAGTATTTTCATTTCCTGGGTTTGGTAATTAGGCAAAGCGCGGCGTTGAGTTCCGCCACTCAGCACGCAATGCCTCAATTTGGCGGAAAGTGGGGAACAAAATTGTTGTAAGAGAACGGAGTGTCTTAACACTAGGTTCTCAGGTTCCCTCTGTCTACCCTGTTATATGCGGATTACAGCGTGAAGTTAAAAAAAAAAGAAATATGTTTGCGATTCTCTTTTGAAGTACTTTCTTCAGTTACACTCTTTCCTACGAATAGCAAGAAAGTTAAAAGGAACCTAGTGTCCAGACACTCCGTTCTCCACTTTCAAGGGACGTGTTGTATTATTATGAAGTAGTTACTAGTAGAAGTATAAACAGATAATTTTATTTAAAAGATTTCTTTACAACAATTAACCTCGTGATTCTATTGAAGTTGATTTTAACTATTTTCATGAATTACTTACGTTACATTTAGTATTTCTTAGGAATCAGATTTTAATATACATACATACATAGCTTCACGCTGTATCCCGCATATAGCAGGATAGGCAGAGGGAACCTAGTGTTAAGACACTCCGTTCCCCACTTTCGCAGTGGCGAAACTCAACGCCGCGCTTTGCCTTGTTACCCAAACCCAGGAAATGAAAAATTCCATTTCCTGGAGTGGGAATCGAACCCACAACTTGTCACGTTAACAGTCGCACGCTCGAGCCTCTGCACCACGACAGGGGTTATTTTCATCAGATTTTAAGTGTAGTCTAATAAATTATTTTACTTTTAATTTACAATAACTGTATTTATCATTATTTTTAGCTTCTTTTTATTTCCCGCATAACCTACAGATAGAGCTCTAAAGTCGAAACACTCGTTTCTACCCTTATTTTTTACTTTTTACTGGTCAAACAGAGAAAAGTTTTACGTAGGAGGAGATATCTTCTACTCTCCGCTAAGATCTTCCTCAGTTTAATTGCAGTCATATTTTTGATTAACCATAATCACTTATTAAAGAAAATACTTAGTTTTTATAAAAACGACGTTGTGCATATATTATTTCTTTCTTCAATATTCTCATATATTATAAAAAAACGTATTATTAGGCGTTATTCGTTCATACTTTAATATGTATGCAAAATTGATATCACAGTAAATTAGCGATCGTAAATTGTGAATCGAACTAAAAAACCGGTTCCTCTTAATATTTATTTGCGAATTTCGGCCATCGAATAAAGATGAATAGCTTTTACATACCTAATAAATTGTAATAAAAACTAGTTATGCTATATTATACATACATACATAGCTTTACGCTGTATCCCGCATATAGCAGGGTAGGCAGAGGGAACCTAGTGTTAAGACACTTCCCCACTTTCCGCCGAATTGAGGCATTGAGTGCTGAGTGGCGGAACTCAATGCCGCGCTTTACCTTGTTACCAAACCCAGGAAATGAAAAATTCCATTTTCTGGAGTGGGAATCGAACCCACAATCTGTTACGTTTACAGTCGTACGCTTGTGCCTCTGCGCCACGATAGTTATATTAATAACTCATACAAAATAAAGTATCAATTGAGGGCGTGAAGTAAGAACAAGTAGAAAGTATTATTTATTACTGTGGAAGCTCCTAAGCTGACATGTCGAGATGTTTATGTGGATAGGAACGGTTAGTAAAAGATTCCTTTCACCTTAGACACGTGTCAGGTTTTAAAGTTAAGTTAAAATAAAATATTTTGTTTTTTTTTTTTTAGTTTTACAGTTTATCTCGCATAGCAGGATAGAAAATACTAGTGTCGAAACACTCCGTTCTTCTCGTTCGTTCGTTCTTTTGAAATTATGGCTTAAAATTCGACTTTGAAAATTTTGGTCTTCTTCTCTTGCGTATTTTTTTATTCATGTTTTATTTTGTTATGAATTTTAAGTTGTAGTTATAGTTTTTACATAAACGTATTTTATTAACTACTCGTTTATCTATATATACATATGTGAAGCAAAAATTTGTAACCCTTTTTACGAAAATTATACGGACGGAGGAGAGCATGAAATTTGGCACACCTATTGCTTATATAAAGAATGAGTCCAGAATGCTAATATTTTTTTTTAAATAATACATAGAAAGTATATTAAATTAATAAAATAAATGTTACACATACTACCATGGTTTGACATGCATGTTTATATAAAGTGACATATACATTGCTAAAGACAACGCGTTGTTAACGCGTCAACAGGGACACTAGTCATTATAATTATATCAGTAATTGTAATATCACAAGCTAATAACTTACAAAATTGCACACCCATCCCAAACATTGCTTAACCATACAATCTAAAAAGCCTTACCAGAAATTGCATAACAGTCCATCGACCTAACGCTTGTTGAACTGTAGCAACTTTAAGCTTCATCACTATCAGAGCAGCCGAGCGTGTACAAGCTCGTCACCCATTGTATGTAAATGTGGCAGTGATTAAGCGAACACGGAGATAAGACAACTTGTTTATATTTCACGTTGCCTCTACGGTTTGCTCTTCGTCAACGTCGTAATGGAAGTGATTTAACGTATGAGAGTAATGTACGCATTTATAAAAATGGGGCTTGAATGTTTTGTTACAGAAGATATAGGTTTGAATTCGGTTTTGTATTTTGTTCTGATTGAATTAAAATTTTTATATATATTAGGTAAACTAACTTTAAATGGAGATTCTGTGAAATAAGAATCGGTAATATAATTTAACATGTGTAATAACATAAGTATATCTATTGTAACTTATTCTTTACCTTTTGTTACGTTTTCATTTAGATGTGTTGATGACATAAACCCAAAACTATTTTTTTTGTCAATTACAATGTAGACAATATGTCGATATATATAGTTATATATCTATAAATATAAATCGATCTTACACGATTCTTAACACTAGGTTCCCTCTGCCTACCCTGCTATATGCGGGATACAGCGTGAAGCTATGTATGTAGGTATAAGTCGATATTTTATAATATTTTAAAGGCAAAATCAATTCACTTAGAATTAAAAAAGCAGCGTCACGCTTTATCCCGCATAGCAGATTATTTAGAGAGAATCTAATATCAAAACACTCCATTCGCCGCGTTTCTTCTGAAAAAAAAAGATATTCTACAATATTTTGAAGTCGTAATCAATTCATGAAATTATACAATATGTATCAAAATTAAATGTAATTTTAATTAGAACTCACAATGCTTCTAAACGTGTAGGTATAAATATTTACAATCGAAATATATATTCTTTGCACAGTACAGTAGATATGCGTCGCTGATAGCTGAAGTCGCAGGCGATTCGCCAAAATGGTTGCATCAACCACGCATGCGCATTCAAACGTGAAACATTGCTATGATAATAATTTTACGTCATCGTGACGCAGCTGAAATGTACGTGCCAGGGTAACAGGTTCTATTCTCAGTGGAGGATAATTTTGTATTTATAAACGTATTGTTTAGATTTAGAGGCCATCATGGCGCAGTGGATAATTGTCGGAGGAATAATTGTAATTAAGTCAATTTTATTATTCCGCTCTGGTATGACAGAGGGCGGCGTTTAGTTTCACTACTCAACACTTTGTGTCCAATTCCTGTTGCCATTAGATTTTCTATGTTCCGAGGAAAACGTAGACCTTACCGCAAATATATCGGTAGTCAATGCGTATCAAGCATTTTGGAAATTGAAATTTTTTTAGTTGACTTTGATTCATAACTATTAAAGATATAAATTAATGGTTAATTTCAAAGAAACTCTATAGTAATAGGAAAATGTAAAAATATTAATTAGTGATATCAAAAAAAATAAAAGTGATTAATTTATGAAGGTGCTAGCTAAATTACCCTAGGCTTCACTCGCGTGGTCAATGGCAGTCCATACTACATACTATAGTGTATAGTGCGTATATACGTTAATTTCGGGCTTTGAAGTAGCTAGAATCAATTGACAAATAGTTGCCTGTAATTTTTTTTAAATATTTTTTTGTGGTAAAAAGTCAAACACTGTATCATAATAGCCTCAAATAATTAAACCTCATACTTAAAATAAATAAAAAATCTATTTTTATTAAAACTTTCTCAGTAATCCCCATATTATTCAACACACGTAGAATTAGATACGCGTATACGATACGGAGTGAAGCCCGGTAGTGACGTCAGCGCACGCGCAAATAATCAAGCTTTTAGTTAACAATGAATGTAATGGTCCCTACATTATATTGTTATGAATGATATACGATAGCGTTGATTCTGTTTAATATAATTTTGTCGTAATGTACCCAGCTATTGTTGTTAATTTTGTAAATTAAATTGTATTAAAAATGTATATCGTACCTTTAGAATTATAGTGTAGTTTCATTTCTTGGGTTAGGTAACAAGGCAAAGTGCGGCGTTGAGTTCCGCCACTCAACCCGCAGTGCCTCAATTCGGCGGAAAGTGTGGAACGAAATTGTTGAAAGAGAATGGAGTGTCTTATCACTAGGTTCTCTAATTCCCTCTGCCTGCTATATGCGGAATACGGCGTGAAGTTAAAAAGAATTATAGTGGCCTGTTTTAAAAATATCATTTATGGAAAACGTCAATATAGATTTGTACATTTAGGTTTTTTGAAATGAATATCAAGTACTCATATCTATATATTGATACTTGAAACTACCATCGATTGACATGCATGTTTATATAAAGTGACATATACATACGTTGTAACGACGCGTTATTAACGCGTCAACGGGGACACTAGTACAATTAAATTCGTTTCGTTTAAATTGTGTTAAAATCGCAAAAAAGAAAAATCTTATTATGGAACAGAATATCCCATAAAAGTCCAAATGTTGCAAAGAAAATTGCTTTACGGTCACATTTCGTTGGAAAATTGCGATGCGCTCATTATGTTATTCGTTATGAATTTTTCCTTTGTGTTAGTGTGCAAAAATGTTAAATAAAATATTTTATATAAGCATTTAAAAAATGTTTGAAACTACGATTACTTGTCTTACTATTAGACATGAGAAGTTATAGTATGGACAATTTACACATTTTTTATAAATTGTTCTGAGATATAAGCCATATTACTGTTAATTTAATTTCTCGATGAGTTCAGTACTTTTTGTATGACTGAGTAACAAAGTTAGGAAACGTAGTGTGTTAACAGTAAGTTCTCCTTAACTATCCTTCTATACGGATATAACGCGTAGCTGAAAAAACAATTGTATCAATATTTCAACTATAGTTTTAACTATAGCATTTAAATATTAACCTAATGTCTAACTAATTAGTCTAGACAGAATAAAGCAAAAGGCTATGCAATTGAAGGTTAAATATACCTAATATAAGAACAATATAAAGTTACAATATCCTCGAAGTGCAATATGAGTCGTGTGGTATAATTTTTATACGTGCAAGTTTTTGAGCGTCTGCTAAAGTTTCCTACTAAATCTACTTGAATGTCAGTTAAATATCATTTGATATAGCGTGTTTCTTTTTATTATTGTTTTACAAACGAATGACACATTAAAATATGTTCCTCACTTTCCGCGGGATTGAGGCATAGCGTACTAAGTGGCGGAAATCAACGCCGCGCTTAGCCTTACCATAGCTACCAAATTTAGGAAAAGAAAATAATAATCTTTTACATGTCCTGGAGTGGGTATCGAATCCACAAACTGTCGCGTTTACAGTTGCACGCTTGTTCTTAGGTTCCCACTGCCTACTAAAATATGTATTTTATACATATTTTTCTTATATTAAAAATTCTATACTTAAAAATTGATATTAAGTGCAATAAGTATGAAATTAATTATTTAATATAATTATTTTTTAAATTGGTGACTTTTGTGATGCATTATTACAATTCTTTTGACTTAGTATGCTATAGAATACTTTCAAAATCAAAAATATTGAATTTTAATGTAAAAAGTTAAATAATACTAGATCTTAATTAAATTATAAATAGGAAAGTTTGTGAGGATGGATGGCATTTTACTCTTTCACGCAAAAACTACTGAACGAATCTAGATGAAATTTTTACAGTAATATAGCTTATACATCAAAGCACTACATGAGTTAATAATTAAATATTGTAACATTGAAAAGAATTTTCATACAATAAACTAAACTTTATTACTAATATCAAACAAGTAAAAACAGAACACCCGCTGTAGTTATATAATACATATGAAACCAGGACATTTCGATCGTCCTCACAGCATCCCTTTTTATCTCCACTCGTCAATCATCACAGGATATGTGAAGTGCTTTCTCACTGGGGGACGGGAAGCTACGGTCAAGAGCTGCGAAACTGCGGACTTGACAGATTGTTATAAAACTGTGTTTTATATGAACTAAAAATTAGTGGAATGTATGAAAAAATGTTGATATTAAGTACCTCTTTTGAGGGTATTTCTGTTTTCTATATTATGTACTAATTGTATTCTGGGATTTTGTTTGTGTGGACTATATTATACTTAAAAAGACCTTATTTTTGCATTTTCGTAGAAATTTCGAGAAATCCTCTCTTAGTGCTTGTCAAGCACTACATGTCAAGTTTTAGCTTTCTATGACCACTAGTTTCGCCTGTACGTTGTCTGTCAGTAACGTAACGTGGTGTATGTATCATATTGATATAAACTTTGCCGATAGACTATTTTCTATATCTCTAAGAAATGTATAATCAGAATGACATATTAGTTATAATTTATAAAGATTTTGTGTAACTTGGCCATAATACGAGTAAGGTAGATGGTCCATGGAAGGCCACCTTAACAAATAAACAATTATAATTCCTTTATTTAATTTATAAATGAAACAAACAAATGATTAAATAAAACTTTGTTTTATTGTTTTACATGTGTATTTTATGTTTTATCATCATTTATTAAATTCAAGTTGATTTTAACTCTGCCAAGTGGCCTTGCAAGAAGCATATGGACCAAAGAAGGCCTATATAAATTAAAATTTTAAAATATTTTCAAAACATAGAAATGCATAGAGGAAATTCTGATCTCATGGCCAGAAAAAAACATTTTAAAAGCCTTAGCTTTTTAGTTACAGCTTTCGAACGTGCCAGATGAGCACAATATCATGTTGTATAGAGAACACACAAAGAAGACTGATCGGGAAAAGACAGATAAAGTTACACAATAATTGATTGCATGGTAGAAAGGGATTCAATAACTATTCAACCTTCACCTATAACAAAACACATATATTTACAATATATACATACATGTCGGTTAGTTATGAATTATCTTAATCTCTTGTATATAAGAAGCGTGCGTTACTGAGTGCTAGCTAGGCCATGTACAGGCGAAATAATTTGACATAGAAAGGTTTTTTTTTTAACTTCACGCTGTATCCCGCATATAGCAGGGTAGACAGAGGGAACCAGAGAACCTAGTGTTAAGAAACTCCATACTCTTTCAACAATTCCGTTCCCCACATAGAAAGGTGAAATGTCGTAAGTAGACTCCAAAAGAGGAATACTTTAAAAACGGGATTTTAGGTTTTATATCCACGCAAAGGTGGTCTCGGGATACAGCTGGTATCTTTTTAAAATATAAATTTATAGTAAAAGATTTTTAGAACTGGTTTGTTTGCGTATAATTTGGTAATACTCTATATTTTTTATTGGTGTTTCGAACACAAGAGATAAAACTCTGCTGGGTAAATCAAGTTGCAGCTTGTTTATTATTATTTATAAGCTTAAGAAAAACAAAACGCATTAACGCTCGTCTCCATTGTCCATGTTCTTCTCTCTACGTAGCGAAAAGAATTTGAAAAGATGTTGCTAACACTGCCATCGAAATACGTCCTAAAAATTAACTAATGACTTCTAGACGGAGATGTTTTTGTAGATTATAGAGATTTTTTGCTGTTATACCTTTCTATCGTTTTTCAACCCTGACAAATGAGAGTAAAAATTGCAAATCTTTTAAGAATCGTAAAGCATGAGGACCCCCGGAGGGCATGAATGAAGAGGTTAATGAGTGTGGACGAAGCGAAAGAGGTATGCAGGGATCGTAGCGTTTGGCGCTCCGTTCTCTCTGACTACCCCGCTAGGGATAAAGCGTGAAGTTAATACTTATTAGTTATAAGTAAGTAAGTTAAGAATCGTATGATTTAGTGGTTAGAGCGCCTGGACGGTTTCCAATACCCACAGGTTCGAGTCTCTACATTCGATTTTTTATAGGTTTTTCTTAAGTATGTGATTAACACTTTAAAAATGTTATTTAAGAAATATTTTGTTAAACGGTGAGGTCCATTAGTCCAAAGTTAGTTGATTTAGTCAAGTATATGGGTGTATCATCATAAGCAACATGACATAGTAATTGAACAGATTAATTGCTCACTTCGCGCAAATCAAGCGAGGCATCTGAGTTTCCGTCCAAAGTGTAGTTTGGCGTGACTCACTGATAACTGTCGCTTAATCATTGTATTGCACTCTACTATACAATGTTCATATATTTAGTCATTGTTCAAGAATTTGTATGAGTTGGACTGAGTCTGACTGTATATGCAGTTGGTTGTAGGTTCGATTATCAGTCGAGGGAATTATTTTTTTTAAAATATTTTTATATTTACTGTAGATTTTTCATTGTATTGCACTCTACTGTACCTACTATACAATGTACAATGTATATTTAGTCATTGTTCAAGAATTTTGAAATGCCTTATTTGTATGAGACTCGGAGTTGGACTTAGTTTGACTGTATACAAGATTATGGGTACGATGGTCACTCGAGGTAATGATTGGTTTTTAAATTATTGTCATTTCCCCGCTTTGTTCAGACAAAGCGCGGCGCTTAATTCCGCTACTCAACACGCAATGTTTCGATTTCAGGCGAAAATAGAGATCAGAGTGACTTGATACAATGTACTCCGCTATGCGGGAAAAGAGCAGACATTAGGTACCCGAAAACCTACTTTTAAGACACTCCGTTCTCTTAAGATTTTATTCCCTTCCATTTTCATTACAAAACAAATTGATGTTTTATTTTAACTTCACGCTGTATCCCATTTATAGCAGGGTAGGCAGAGGGAATCTAAGAACCTAGTGTTAAGACACTCCGTTCCCCACTTTCCGCCGAATTGAGGCATTGCGTGCTGAGTGGCGTAACTCAACGCCACGCTTTGCCTTGTTATCAAACCCAGGAAACAAAATTACTAAACTTTTACATTTCCTGGAGTAGGAATCGAACCCACAACCTGTCGCGTTTATAGTCGCACGCTTGTACCTATCCGCCACGACAGGCGAAATTGTTTATAAATTTTAAATTGGAAACTTCACGCTGTATCCCGCATATAGCGGGGTAGGCAGAGGGAACCTGAAAACCTAGTGTTAAGACACTCCGTTCTCTTGCAACAATTCCGTTCCCCAATTGAAAAGTTTACTGTAATATGAAACAAGGCATGTAATCTCTGTAAATACGCATAATAACCAACACACAATACGTGTACGCTATACATAGTGTTAAAATAAGACAAATTACGAAAAAACCAGGAACAAAACAACATTTAGACAGTGTGATTTAACTTCACAATGGCGCGGTCTCAAACGTTCTTGAAACACTACTCGGCTAACGGGTATCGCAAGCTAGGAACTACAATGAATGAGACAACCGGTTTTTGTACCTAACTAGTGCACTGCTCGTGACTTTGCCTGCGTGAAATTTATGATTATATTTCTATATATATTTTATGTATATATAGATATTTAGATTCACGCTGTATCCCGCGTATAGCAGGGTAGGCAGAGGAAAGATAAATTAAGATACTCCGTTCCCCACTTTCCGCCGATTAAGGCATTGCGAGCAGAGTGGCGGAACTCAGAGCCGCGCTTTGACTTGTCACCAAATCTAGAAAATGATAATTCTAAACTACATTTCCTAGAGTGGAAATCGAACCCACAACCTGTTGCGTTTACAGTCGCACGCTTGTGAACATTATTTTAACCTATCTCGTAAGATTTAGTCAGCGTTTGCAACACAAATGCACAATCCTACGTTTTGCGGTCAACAAAACAACAAGTCCATGAAATTACGTTTTATTCTACTATAATATGCATATACGCATTTTGGACAAGGGCCCCTTAACCCTACATTTGGGTCGTAAGTCCCAGGCTCCCTAAACTGCTCTCTCTGAATTGCAATAACCCGCACGGTGAATCCACGGTGCGCTGAGTTTCTTTACATAAATACCTCATAAATTCATCTATCTATTAACGAAAACCACATTAAAATACGTTGAGTAATTTAAAAGATATACACATTCAGTGGAGGCGACTTTGTTTTATACTATACTAGTTGTTACCCATGGCTTCGCTCGCGTGGTCAATGGCAGTCCATACTACTATAATACTATAGTGTATAGTGCGTATATGCGTTAATTTGAAGGCTTTGAAGTAGCTAGATTTTCATTTACTTTGACAAGCAGTCATACCTGCTAAAATATATATTATATATTTTTGTTATATTTCACTTTTAAATACCTCTAAGAATATATGTAACCATAGATGCAATACGGAAGATTAAAAGGCTAAAATGGAGATGGGAAGGGCACACTATAAGAGGTCAAGACAAATGGAGTAAGAGAGTGATACAATGGTATCCGCGAGAGGGTAAAAGGAAAAGTGGCAGACCTCAGAAAAGGTGGTATGATGATATCAGAGAAGTGGCAGGAATACCGTGGAACAGAGTGGCTCTAGAAAAACCAGAATGGAAGAGGTTGGAGGAGGCCTTTGCCGATTGGCAAACAGATCTACAGATCATTAAGAAATATCAAATACTATATTGAAAATATTTATTACTCTTATTTAAGTGTACTTTGGAATACTGTTATTAGGTTAAGTTGATCTGAATTAAAGGGCTCTTTATTTTATTATTTTTATATATGTATAAATTTTCACTATAATCGGTCGGCTAGTTTTGGCGTAAAAGCTTAAAAAACAAACATACATTCACATTTATAATATTAGTAGGCATAAAGATAGCTCCCTGTTTTTGTTACATTTCTTTATGCGTCCATCCACAATGGTGAAACGACATGGCCCACGGTAACCCGCGATTGGATTTTTTGTATGTATTCATTCAAAATCAAATAACTAGAGAGTATTTTATTAAAATTTTTTGCTAGATTTTCAAATTTTTGTTCAAGCTATTGCTTTTGGGAGTGGTTATTTTGATGGGGATTTAAAATTTTGTTTATAGTATAGTTGATATTTTACTTGTTAAATAAAATTAATGAATTGTTATTAAATAGTAGGTATTATGGTATGTTTTTACAATTTATTATTATTGCATTATATACGTGCGTAAAGGAAAGCCATCTTCAAATATATATACTGTAAACGCGACAGGTTGTGAGTTCGATTCCCACTCCAGGAAATGGAATTTTTCATTTCCTGGGTTTGGTAACAAAGTGGGGAACTGAGTGTCTTAACACTAGGTTCTCAGGGTCCCTCTACTATATGCGGGATACAGCGTGAAGCTAAATATGTATGTATGTATCTTCAATTAAAAGAACCATTACTACGAAAAATTAAAAAACTTCTCTTCAGATCTTTACTAAATTTAAACAGGACCACGTCAGAAGCATTATATAAAATAGCTATCATGTAAAAACGAATCATCGAGTTCGATTCAGTAAAAAGTTTTGTGGTAACACACATAAAGAAATACAGATTCGAGAACCTCCTCGTTTATTTAAAGTCGGTCAAAAATAGATATAAATACTTACTAGAAAATTATATACTTCCAAAAAACCGTTGTATTTAAAAATATATTTAAAAGTTCCCATACGTTTTAATTATCAATAATCATTTTTAATATACAAGATTGTTTGAGATCAAAAGGACGGACAACATCAATATATCATGGAGGCAATAGGTTAAATAATATTGATCAAACAAAAACCTTTAGAGGGTAAAGAAAACTATTTTATATTAGGATATTTAACTTATATAGTACCTACATCATCAAAGCGCGGCGTTGAGTTCCGCCATTCGGCACGCAATGCCTCAATTCGGCGGAAAGTGGGGAACGGAGTGTCTTAACACTAGGTTCTATCTGCCTACCCTGCTATATGCGGGATACATTTGCGGGATAAATTCATTTACTATGTCCGAACTAGGCTGATTTATAATATGTATCTAATTCTAGGTACTATCTTTTTGAGTATAACATTTTTGTTAAATAATAAAAAAATATTTCTATAGACGTTAAATAATCATCTTAATTTTACCTTAATTTGAATGATTGTAATAAGTTATTATATATTGTTATTTTTTCATAAAAAAAGTAATTTCGTTTGTTAATAAGATATCTCTCCTTTTTCCAAATTTTAATATATGAGAAGAAACTCCTTAGCAATCCATTCACTGTGCCGGTGCCGAGCGATATATAGTTTGTATAAAATTACGATTAACGAACAGTTCTTTTGAAAAAGTTACAATGATGATTAAAATAACAGACAACGTCACGTGAAACAGCTAGTGTTCTCGCTTTCCCCAATATACGATCGCTTTATGCTTGAATACATTTAACTACATAGAAATCTGAATACAACCCTGGCCTCTTATAAATCGTACCGGATGATTAACGGCATAAATTGCCTCCGAGATTGCCACCGCTCTTGTTGGCCTAGTAATTTATAGAAATATCGATTTTTACTATATTAATAAACGTTCTTTTTTAATAATTAATATGAAAAAAGTAATTATTATACGTGTAAGTACGTTTTTTAATGGAGAATAGAAAAAATTGAGTAATTTAAGCGGGTTTAGTATTCTTTTTGTTAGCTTTACGCTATATCAGATGTTGTAGGCAGAGAAGCCCTAAGAACCTAGTGTTAAAACACTCTGTTCTCTTTTAATATTTCCGTTCCCCACTTTCCGCCGAATTGAGGCATTGCGTGCTGAGTGGCGGAGCTCAACGTCGCGCTTTGCCTTGCCGTCAAGTTTAATATTTTTAAATAAAATTTGACTCGAAAGCGAAGAAAAAGTTTCTTGACACTACGTTCTCTCGGTTTATTCTGCTATGCGGAATAAAGCGCTAAGCTGGAAAAAAATTTTTTTTTTTTTAGCTTATGATTTTTTAAGACATTGCTTGTTAGTAGTGCAAGTGGCAGAACATAACGACACGTTTTGTCTTATTCAAAGAAAATAAAAAATAATTTAAATATAATCTCGCGAGTGGGAATTGAACCCATTTATACCGCGTTTATAGTTAAACGTCCCATTACGCCACAAAGGCCTTATATGTATGAAATATGTAAATAGATAATAATATATGTTAGAATGATTACGTTACCGAATTATATTATACCAAGAATTTTCATATTGTTTCACAATCGTTTTTGTTTAGTAATAGTAATTGGTATTATGTTTTTTTTAATCTGATTGTTTTTTTTTAATATTATTGTGTTCAATAGTTTGGTTTCTTTGGGCTATTTTTTCTTAATTATTATGATTATTTTTCTTAATATCAATTAATTGTATAAATAGTTACTTACATACATAGGTTCAGGCTGTATCCCGCATATAGCAGAGTAGGCAGAGGGAACCTAGTGTTAAGATATTCCGTTCCCCACTCGCCGCCGTATTGAGGCATTGCGTGTTGAGTGGCGGAACTCAATGCCGCGCTTTGCCTTACCAAACCAAGGAAATTAAAAATTCCATTTCCTGGAGTGGGAATCGAACCCACAACCTGTCGCGCTTACAGTAGCGCTTGTGCCTCTGCGCCACGACAGGCGTTAATAAATAGTTACTTAGTTGTGAATATGTCTTTTCTTGGATGGCATATTAGTAATATTTTTTCTTGCGATTTTTGTCTCGTAATCACAATATTTGACTTCTTAAAATTTTGTTTAGTTACTTCAGTAATCTTTTAATATTTACTATTTAATATTATTTTTTGTATCAGATTATGAAATTCTAAAATATTTGATTCAAATAAATACTCAAATTTCACACTTGACGCTATTTCTACCAACATTCTCTCAATTAAACTGTTTTTTATGTGTGTTACTGTACAAATGTTTAATGGGTGTACCAATTTTGATAATCCTTGTTTTTATATGATAGGTACTAGGTAGTGCATTTGAAGTGGTACCATTTAAATTTAGTTAAAATCTGATGAGTTGTTTTTGAGTTATTCGTAATAATGTTACTTTTTAGTGTATTTTAGTACAAGTCGGTGTTCTTTTCTGTTACAATTTCAAACACATTGAAATAAATGCTCAAATATCTAACTTCTTGCTATTTGTAACAACATAGTATGATCAAAATAACAAGAATCAGTTAGCAGTCGCCGAACTATAGTAGTTTCCAAGCTTAAAACTTATTATCTACATTCGGTGGTTAGCCAACGATACAAAGTGCTACTTCTCAACTTGTGCCCAACAAAGTTGCAACTCAAGTTTCCTTGCAGGTTCCCTCGATAAAGTTTCACGAGAATACCTCGGTTTAGACTGTTTTATGTGAAATTGTTGAAAAATATATATTTTTAGGGTTTTTAATTTTTAGGTATAACTATAGAAAGTGGGGAACGGAAATGTTTAAGAGAATGGAGTGTCTCAACACTAGGTTCTCGAGTTCTCTCTGCCTACCCTGCTATATGCGGGATACAGCGTGAAGCTACATAATTATTAAATTTACTTCGTAATTAAACAAATTCAGTAATCTAATTAAAGTAAGATAATTTTTTAATAATAATATGGCCGAATTGTACAAAAAATATATATAAATTGTAGCCTATATGTTTATTCTAAACTGGTTTTCTAGTAAGTCAAAGCGCTGCGTTGAGTTCCTCTACTTAACACGCAATGTCTCGAATTTAGTGGAAAGCAAAGAACAGAGTGTCTTGACACTTTGTCACGCTGGTGGTTGTGGTGTGTGGGTGGAACATGTAGCATTTGTACCTAGTATTGCTTCTATTTTTAACTCAACAGACTATAAATTTACTAAGTTGAACCGGATTAATAATTCAAACGCCTGTCGTGGCGCAGAGGCACAAGCGTGCGACTATAAAGGCGACAGGTTGTGAGTTCGATTCCCACTCTAGGAAATGGAATTTTTCATTTTTCTTTTTTTATTTGGTAACAAGGCAAAGCGCGGCGGTGAGTTCCGCCACTCAGCACGCAATGCCTCAATTCGGCGGAAATGGGGAACGGAGCGTTTTAACACTAGGTTCCCTCTGCCTACCCTGCTATATGCGGGATACAGCGTGAAGCTATATTTATGTAATAATTCGAAACGTCGGGTTTTTAACACTCTATAATAGTCCGTGGTCACACTAGACTCACCTGTTTTCGAGTTTCCAAAAACGTATTTCCGAATACTAAAATATGTGCGATTACTTACTTACTTAACTTCACGCTTTATCCCTAGCGGGGTAATCAGAGAGAACGGAGCGCCAAACGCTACGGTACGTACGTATACGCGATTAATCCGGTTAAAACAGTTATATTAAATATGTACAAAAATAACGAAAATCAAAGATCAGACTATAAATATACTCAAAAAATATAACGTCTTCCTAATATTAATTGTTTCACCTATTATTAAAAATTAAACAGGCTGTCTAGGTTCGTATTTACTTTCATACAAATTGCATTTTTGCATGCACTATGCACTACAGATGGAGTCTCGCAATTCAAGAATTCCACACAAAGAATGTTAAATCTCGCCACAGTAGTTTTCACATTTCGACCTTAAATGTAAAGTATTTAAATGTTTTAAGGCTTTTAGCGATTCCGTTTCATCCACTATTTTAGTGTTACTTTGTGTCGATGTTATATTAGAAAATATTTTTTGTAATTTATTCAATATATTTATTAACCTATTGTTATTTTTTGTAGCTTCTTTTTTGTGATCTTAACGCCTGTCGTGGTGCAAAGGCACAAGCGCGCGACTGTAAACGCGGTTGTGGGTTCAATTCCCACTCCAGGAAATGAAATTTTTCATTTGCAATAAAAAGAAAAATTATTACGAATAACTCAAAAACTACTCGTCAGATTTTAATAACATTATCCTCAGAATTTAACGCTATCTATCATATCAAAAAAGGATTATCAAAATTGGTTTACCCAGTAACTCAACTGTTAGAAAATGAACTGTTTATTTTACTATAATAATAGCTAGATAAATATAAATTTCAAATTTGCATATATTTCCAGCCATAACAGGATGTTTGATATTATATATAGAAAACATTCGTTTGTTTACGCAAATATTGTTGAGACATGAAAATGTAACGTAATATGAATGCTGTTTGGTTATTGTGAAACGTTACTCATCTACCTAGAATAGAATTTTTTATAGCTTAAAATATATCTTTAGCTGAAAGCCTTCAAGTAACGACTAGTTCATTTTTCTATTGGTCCGTACCAGGCGCGAATATATTGATAAATCGACTTGCCTATATTTATTATAAAATTTTTTTTTTTTTCAACTTCACGCTGTATCCCGCATATAGCAAGGTAGGCAGAGAGAACCTGAGAACCTAGTTTTAAGACACTCCGTTCTCTTATAACAATTCCGTTCCCCACTTTCCGCCAAATTTAATTTTAGAAATTATTAGGCATTAAGATTTGTTTTATTTACAGGGTGACTAATAGTTAAATCAAAAATTGAAGTAAAACAAACAAATAATTTACAACTTTTTTTTTTTTAAATTTCAACAAATATAGAAAACCTCATGTTTATGTAAAATGCCTGCCTAAAAGTATGTGTTTTCGATTTATCATCTTATTCACGGTTTATAAATAGGTATCCTATATCCGCATATAGCCTAGCACAGTGTTTTAACTTCAACATTTTTAAATAAAAAGTACTTTTAACAATTTCAAAGCCCTAATTCTACTATAATTTCACCTACAGCTTCGCTAGCTTATACAGTCCATTGCTTCAGGCAACAAAAAGTACGAAGCTTTTGCCATAACTAACTATTAAATAATCAACTAGTAACCTTTAATTATAGTAACAATACCTATTTATATAACGAATGTTAAAAACGTGTAAGAACTATATCCATAATTGGTTATTCCAATCATTTCACGTAGGCCCGATACCCTAAATTTTGGATACCGCATCAACGAAAACTATGCAAACTTAAGTGATTTTTTAGAAAATATGAATATTAGGCCCATCGCTCTTATCCATAAGGTTATAAAGGCTAGTTTTGCTTAACAAAGGGTGGGCGGGACGCAATGATATCGATGTTCTGAGGGTAGGAGTGCGCATGCGGTTTGAACTCGGTACCAACACCTGCGACCTTTGTGCGTCAGTACGGTTAGGGATGCTGTGAGAGATGGGTGGCTGATTGAGATGAAATCTGCTTGAATGTATCTGACGATCTTAATTAGACGATCTCAATAAATTTTGTTTTTTTTTTTATTATTTTTTATTGAAGATTAGGTTTTGAATTGTTTGTTTATTGTTCTTTGTTTTAGATAGTTATTAATTATATGGGAGTAGTTTTAAATTTATATCTAAATATTTTTTTTAGAATGAGAATATAACTTTATTATGAAATATAAATTAATATTACAAATACAAATACATACTAATTAATATTATAATATATTATTACAAATGAATATAATTATGAATATTATGTTTTAATAATTATTTACTTCTATATATTTATAACGGGGTATATAAATAAGTATTATTACATCTGTTTTTCTATGTACTTACTAAAATTACATTTTTTTTAAAGTAAAAAAAATATTGTGTATGAATTGTATGAAACAGCGCATTTACTAGAACGGTTTTTTCTCGCAGTAGGTCTGAGAGAACCTACAGTCAAGAGACACTATTCTCCGCTTTCCAGCATAAGTTAACACCGCTCTTTGTATAACTTTGTTTTACCAAATCCACAAACATTTTGCTTACAGTAAGATCCTGTGAATCCAATACGAGATTGGTAATATATGTCATATATCTTAATATACTTATTATTATTACATACATACATACCTTCACGCTATATCCCGCATATAGCAGGGTAGGCAGAGGGAACCTAGTGTTAAGACACTTCGTTCCCCAATTCCCTTCGAATTGAGGCATTGTATGTTAAGTGGCGCAACTCAACGCCGCGCTTTGCCTTGTTACCAAACCCAAGAAATGAAAATACTAAACTTTTACATTTCCTGGAGTGGGAATCGAACCCACAACCTGTCACGCTTGTCTTTCTACGCCACGACAGGCTTATTACTATTTTAAAACATAATATTATAACATACACCAACATAATGTTTTCTTAAAGAAATAATACATAGTATCAATATAGATAGCTATGTTCTTCCGATCAGCACTACGTAGGCACGTACGTGGGCAATATTGAATTATGGTGTTTTATCAAGCGAGGCCTTTGATTTCGCCGCCCTAAGTACTGTGTAATTAAAGTTATGGCTAGATATTGGAAACCTTGGTATTACGTAAAGATTGTATTGGGCCCAGTTATAATTTTATAGACGCGATCGTTGTAGGTTCGATGCCTTTTATGTGAATAATCTTGTGTGGATTCATCACATTCTCTTTATAAAAGGTGGAAAGTTGATAAATGAGTCATTTTCTACTTTTCTGGTTTTCTCTATCAATTTACATTGAATGCGTAAAGAAAATTAAACAAATATAGAAAGATTAAATAGAATTAAATAGATTTTTTTATTTCTCCGCTCTGCTTAAACTACTTTAACTCTTGAATTCAGGTGGTAGATTAATACTACAATCTATTAACTTATACAATAAAAAAATGTAACCTATCCTCAAAAATTCCACGAGTGGGTGAGATGCGCAATGGATCGCAATAAATGGCAAAACTGCCTTTGTGCTTGCAAGACTTCCACCAACCACGATCATCAGTCATGATGGATACGACCAAGAAGAAGAAATTAAGTGATGTACTTTATATGTAAACAATTGAGTTACTGAGTAACTGCCTGAAATTAAGGCATGTAGGCAGGCTCCTTAGCAAGTAAAAAGAGAGGGTTTCTCCAAATTTCTACGAAAATACCAGAATTTTAGACTTTATTATCAATGCAGACAAAGTCGCGGGATATAGCTAGTATTATATATACTTAATGAAAATGAATATGTATAACATATATCTAGTATTCAATATAACCAGTATTTAGTTTACGGCAGTAAATCGTATCGATACAGGTGGTACATGACGCAGGTGTCTCGGCGGGGGGTCGTGAATTCGTGACTTAGCTTAGCTTAACCTTTAATATTTCATTAGTACATGTAAATCTAGCAACTGTAACCTTCAGATTTGTTTTCATTTTGTTTAATAATTTAAACTGATTATATTCTAGACTTATTAGTTAAAATGGACGTTTATTACGAAATTTTTAATTAGTTTTAAATATATGTATGTATATCGTTGTTTTACGGATACTAGTGACCCTGTTGACGCGCTAATAGCGCGTTGCCTACCAACGGATATGTCCCTTTATATAAACATGTACGTCAAACCATGGTAGTGTGTGTAACATTTATTTTATTAATTTATTATATATTTTATGCATTATTTTAAAAAGATATCATTCTGCACTCCTTGGCTATATAAACTATAAGAGTACAAAGTTTTTGCTTCACGTATTTGTATATAGATATTACACTAAATCTTTATACGGCGTTGAGTTCCGTCACTCAGCACGCAATGCCTCAATTCGGCGGAAAGTGGGGAACGGAGTGTCTTAACACTAGGTTTCCTCTGCCTACCCTGCTATATGCGGGATACAGCTTGAAGCTATGTATGTATGTATGTACTAAATCTTTATAAATTATTTATTATACTGATTATTTATACTGATGTATAAGCTATGTAAAAAAATTTCATCCAAATTCGTTCAGTAGTTTTTGGGTAAAAGATCCATCCATTCATCCATTCCATCCATATCCATTCAGTATTCCATCCAGATCCATTAGTAGTCTGACGCCTGTCGTGACGCAGAGGCACAAGCGTGCGACTGTAAACGCGACAGGTTGTGGGTTCGATTCCCACTCCAGGAAATGTAAAATTTAGTATTTTCATTTCTTGAGTTTGGTAACAAGGCAAAGCGCGGCGTTGAGTTCCGCCACTCAACATGCAATGCTTCAATTCGGCGGAAAGTGGGGAACGGAAAATGTTGAAAGAGAATGGAGTGTCTTAACACTACATTCTTTGTTTCCCTCTGCATACCCCGCTATATGCGGGATACAGCGTGAATTTAAAAAAAGTTTTATTCCTAGATTTAACTTCTAGCTTAAATCATATCCTACTAATATTGTAAACACCAAAGTTTCTAAGCATGGATGCGTGAGTGGATTCGTAACTATGTTACGCAAAAACTACTGAACAGATTTAAATGAAACAACAGTAATATTGCTTATACATCATAATGACGTATAGGCTACAATTTATAAAGATTTTGTGTAATAAAATAACTATATATGGTTATACTAACATATGCTCTTAAAAAGTACTTCTGTGTTTAATAGTAACATTTTCTTTAAACACACCCAAAGCTTATTTTTGTCTGTAGGTAATTTTACTTCGGTTTCATTCATGATATTTATAGAAGTAACTTTGAAGCTCCAACATAAACAAACTTACTTGAATAAACACAACGCATACGCGAATTAAACTGAGTACTCGGCCAAAGCTTAGATGCGAACAATAATATTATTCCTAATGTTTTCATACGCTTACTATAGAAACCTAGAATTTCCAGTGAATTCAAGTGCTAGACTTATAAAGGTACTGGAGTCTAGGCAGTAACGAACGCTAATTCCGAAAAGGTACCGCCATTCTCACTTTGGCTTTGAAAGGATGTATTATGTGGAGAATGATAAAGATTCCCATATAATGAATAGTTTCTATTTTCTATGGGAGTGGATGAAATTAACACTAATGAGTTTCTTATGTTTGGTTGCTTCACGCTTTATGTATAGCAGGGTAAAGAGAATTTAGTGTCAGGACACTCCGTCTTTTGCTTACGAATTTGAGACTTTACGTGCTTTGTCTTACCAGAGCGTAGAATTTCCCTAGATTGGGAATTGAACCACAACCAATCGCGCTTATAGTCATACGCTAACAACTATATGTGCCACGCTATATGCGGGAATGGATGACAATTATATGATATGTTGAGTACTTCCTTATATTTTGTTACATTAATACAAGTATTTAGAAACATATACTACCGCTCCACTCAGCACGAAATGCTTTAATTTGGCGGAAAGTGGGCAACGGAATTGTGGTAAGAGAACGGAGTGTCTTAACACTAGGTTCTCAGGTTCCCTCTGCCTACCCTTCTATATACTGGATAAAGCGTGAAGTTAAAAAAAACCATATACTAACATAGACGAAGCAAGACATGAACCTACGTCTGTTGGACACGAAATAAAATGCGAAGGTGGAGGACGGAGTATCTTACTCGCCTTTCGCCTTCGCCACACTAGGCCCTCTCCGACGGCTTTAAGGAAACCTACCGGAAAAAGATTTGGATAAAAGATGTTTATAACATCCACTAACTTAACCATTATTAATATATCAACTTAAGTATATACTTAATTATATAAAAAAAAATACTGTAATCATTACAGTATAAATTCGAGTTATTAAGGTGTGTGTCCATATATTTTGGTCACCTGCATTCATTTACAATGCCAGCTGCCGTGACAGTGTGATACGCCACTTACTTATATATATATAAATAATATTGGAGTAGACTCTTTGTAAAATTAAAATACTACATGCATATGATATCCATATATCTACGGTACAAATGCCTACCAAAGTAGCATTTTCCACAATTTTTGTCTGTCTGTCGGTTTGTTCCGACTAATCTCTGAAATAGCTGGGCCGATTTTGACGGAACTTTTACTGGCAGGTGGCTGATTTAATAAGGAGTAACTTAGGGTATTTTATATCTGTACTAATATTATAAATGTGAATGTAAGTTATGTAAGTTAAAATTACTCAACCGATTACCATGAAACTTTGTACACATATTCTTAGAGACATTAAAAAGGACATAGAATACTTTTTATATAAAACAAATATTTTGACAGACATGATTGTTTGTTAAAAAAAAATTAAAATGTAGCTTCTTGAAAGCACTATACACCACAGTATGTACTACGGACTGACATTGACCACGAGCGAAGCCGCGGGAAACAGCTAGTTTAATATACGCAGTGTAGATTTACGCGTTAATAAACATTTAATGTAGGCAGATGTACCATTTTTTCATACTTCTCTGTCACTTCGTTATGATAATTCGAACATCATAATAATGTTCTAATAGAATTTTTCATAAAAAAGTGGTAAAAAGGAAAGGTGGTTCCACATTTTATATTATACTTATTTTTTTGTGTTTTTTTCAAGTGTTAATTTATGATTATTATTTACGTAAGTGTCTTGTTTTAAAGTGATTATCAATTACTTTGAAGTAACGTTTTGAGTTATTGATTTGTGATTAACTTTGATATAGGACAAGGCTCTAAGCAAAATATTGCGTTTTGTAATTATTAGGAAACGTACTAAAGATTTACTTACTATATTAAATTTATTAATAAAATGTAATAGAATAAACTTTTTAAATATTACTTACTTAATTTCTTAACTTCACGCTTTATCCCTAGCGGGGTAGTCAGAGTTCCGGAGCGCCAAACGCTACGGTCCCTGCATACCTCTTTCGCCTCGTCCACAGTCATTAACCTCTTCATGCATGCCCTCCTTTGGTCCTCTTGCTTTTTTTTTCTTTTCTTTTTTTTTTAAATATCACTAGGCATTAATGAGGCTACCGTGACGCAATGGGGCACCTTACAGAAAACTCCATGGTTATGTGTTCAAATTAAGTTATATATATTATATCCCCCATTTAGCACGCAATGCCTTAATTTGGCGGAAAGTGGGCAACGGAATTGTTGAAAGAGAACGGAGTGTCTTAACACTAGGTTCTCTGGTCTGTCTACCCTGCTATGTGTGAGATACAGCGTGAAGCTATATATAATTTCCCACTCTGGTAAGATAATGTGCGGCGTAGAGTTCTAAAAGTGTAAACTTTTAGAATTGGGTTTTTTTTATATTTATTCTGAATAGTACGGACACGTGGTCCGTAACTTTTGTCAACTTTTTACACTATTTTCATATCGCTTAACTAAGCTTAGGAAATAAGATATATACTATTTTTTTTTCTTAAAGAGTTCAAGTATTTTAGTTGCCTACTTAATATATTATTATTACTCATAAAACTTAATATTACTTAACATGTATAATTGGGTTAAAACTGAAAAAAAGAGTGTCTTGACACAAACTTATATTATATATCTGCCTAACCTTGTTATTCGTAAAGCTGTTTTGTTTTTTTCTTTTTTTTTTAACTTCACGCTGTATCCCGCATATAGCAGCGTAGGCAAGGGAACCTGAGAACCTAGTGTTAAGACACTCCGTTCTCTTTCAACAAATCCGTTCCCCACTTTCCGCCAGATTGAGGCATTGCGTTTTGAGTGGCGGAACTCAACGCCGCGCTTTGCCTTGTTCCTAAACCCATAAAATAAAAATACTTCATTTCCTGGAGTGGTAATCAAATCCACAACCTGTCGCTTTACAGTCGCACGTTTGTGCCTCTGCGCCACGCTATTTTATTACTAGATTTTAAATTATGATAGTTGTAATAAGTGATTTGTTAACGCCAATTATTTCATTAATTCCTTACCTTTCGCTAGTCCCTGACACTATAATATCAAAATTATTAGCTGTGACCCTCAAACGTGGCATTTGAATATGCCATCGTATGAAAGTTCAAGTTAACATGCGTCTAATACAATGTCATTCTTTGTTATTATATATGTCGAAATATCTGTTTATGTTTAGTTATTCGCGTAAGTTAATTTTATATATATTAAAGAAAAGATTTTTATAAAACGCTAAGAATTTTGAATACATCGGGACTCGAACCCGCTCTAGGTAAATAAAGCATTAAGTTCAACCACTCACCACGCAATTTCTTGACTTCAGGCAAAAAATTGAGAAAGGAAAGAAAAAGGAAGGTGTTTGGCATCTTATTTATCTTTTATACTACACTTAAAATACAAAAACGCCTGTCGTGGCGCAGAGGCACAAGCGTGCGACTGTAAACGCGTTAGGTTGTGGGTTCGATTCCCACTCCAGGAAATGTAAAATTTAGTATTTTCATTTCTTGGGTTTGGTAACAAGGCAAAGCGCGGCAGTTAGTTCCGTCACTCAACACGCAATGCCTCAATTTGGCAAAAAGTAGGGAACTCAGGTTCCCTCTGCCTACCCCGCTATATGCTGGATACAGCATGAAGTTAAAAAAAAAATACAAAAAGAGATTATGATTAACTTATAGCCTTTAATGATGGCTATAACTCAAAAAAAATTATATAACAGGCATCATAGTTTACGACTTCTAAAGTTGTATAAACTTAATTAAAACTTTCTTGAAACTCAAAGTATAATATACCTATGCTATAATACATGTGAAAATATACTAAATACCTATTATCAAAATTGGTTCACCGATTGAGAACATCCTCCTTTATTTGAAATCGGTTTAGTACCCAGTAAATAGTATCTAATAATAAATAATTACAATAAACGCTATGTCCAATTTAATCATAGATTACTAACCGATTGTTGAGTATTTTAATCAAAGAAAATGAAGATAATTGTTCTGTTAATGAAATGGAATGTTATAATTAAATAATGTACAACAACTGTTATAGCTCTTTCTGGATTTTAGTTCTTAAATTAATAGTTACTCAAAGTGGGGAACGCCATTATTGAATGAGAACGGAGTGTCTTAACACTAGGTTCTAAGGATCCTTCTGCCTACCCTGCTATATGCGAGATACAGCGTGATATATACATACAGTAGTACAGTATTTAGTGGAGAATAGAGTGTCTTAACACTACATTCTCTATATCTTATCCTGCTATATGAATATATGAAAATTATATAATTGAAAAGTAAAATGAGAACAGGAGTGTTAAAAGAGAACGGAGTGTCTGAACACTAGTTTTCTAGTTCCCTCTGCCTACCTTGCTATGTGCGGGATACAGCGTGAAGCTAAAAAAATATATATAATTTAAAAAATATTATTTTTTATTGACACGCCTAGAAGCCAGTAGACATATCTGCCGCATTTCATCGGGAAGGCAGACTTAACGCCACATTACTCAGGTTTCCACTAGGTGGAATAGACGTGTAGTGCTTAAAGTGGCAAAAACGTTAACTTCACACGCAAACCGACGGAAGCGCCTGTATTATTGTATATAGTAATATTCCATTGATTAGCATTTTAATCGATAATAGGCCGGGTTGGTAGAGAACCTAGTGTCATGATACTCTGTTCTCTACTTTCGGCCCGAAATCGAAATATTGGGTATTGAAAGGCGAAATCTTACTTCAAAATGGAAAAAATAAAAATAAAAAATTATTACCAGATCCTTGATTTTCGCGATTTTTACACATATTAAATGAAACCCGAAGTTTCGAACACTTCACAGTAGATGGCCTTTGGTCACAGTAAATACACGTCTTACCATGTACTGGCAGTCTACGAACCTGTGACCACGGATGTTTCCAAAATTTCCGAATTCTAAAATATTATTATTATTAATCAGGTTAAAATAGTTTCATCTAATAAAATATAACCATTCTCCTGAGTGGGAATCGAACCCACAACCAATCGCGTTTACAGACAGACGGTTTCCCATTGCACCACAATAGCCTTTATCGATATCGCTCTAATATAGCTTATTACAATATCTATCATTATACATAGCAATTACACTATTCTAATTCGAACTCAGAACTATAATTTACAATTCTCTAAGCTAACTACTACACCAATCGGTAACGATACACGCATTAGCGATTACGTACGCGGCATGCTGTTATTTGTTTTTACATGCGGCGCCGGTGGAGAAAGAAATACTGTTGAAATATAGAAAGAAATAACGCTGTGTATAAATGTATCGCTTCACTGCATGTGTAACCGATTTGATGAATAAATGGGTTGTGTTGTTAGAATTTAAATGTTAAAGTTATATTTAAACGGCGGAAAGTGGGGAACGGAGTGTCTTAACACTACGTTCTCAGGTACCCTCTGCCTACCCTGATATATGCGGGATACAGCGTGAAGCTAAAAAAAAATTTATATTTAGTATAACAAAGCGCGGCGTTGAGATCCGTCACTCAACACGCAATCTAAATCGGAAGGAAAGTGCAGAACGCAGTGTCTTGACAGAGACAATATAGTGAATATTGTCTCTGGTCCTGCAATGCGCTATGAATCGTAAAAAACGTAATAAATATATGTACTATCTATGAAATCGATTAATTGAATTGAGTCTATCATGGTTTAGTGACACAGCGTTTGGTTGTGGTTCCGCCAATCAATACCCAATACAATTTGAATTTCAGGCGGAAAGAAGAGAACGGAGTGTCTTGACAGAGACAATATAGTGAACATTGTCTCTGGTCCTGCAATGCGGTATGAATCGTAAAAAACGTAATAAATTATATGTACTTTCTATGAAATCGATTAAATGAATTGAGTCTATCATGGTTTAGTGTCACAGCGTTTGATTGTGGTCCGATTCCCATTCAAGGAAATTATTATAAAAAATATTTTCGTTTTCTACTCTCTAGTAAGACAAAGTGTGGCGTTGACTGTTTCAATATCGGACAGAAAGTGGAGAGCGGACTGTCTTAACACTAGGTTCTCTGTGTGTATGCTTTGTAGGAAAAGCATGAAGCTGTAAAAATTCTAACTGAAAAAATTTTAGGACTGCTCGGATTTAATTCAAAAATTTCGATGGCTCTTTCGTAATTATACAAATAATCGAAAACAAATTTTACACGATAATAACATTTTTGGCTTTCGCGATTATCACACGATTTCAATGAAACGACTTTAAACTGATTGATCGCGTGTATTTTGGTATTCGAGAAGATATTTTTAGGAAAGGCGACGTTTCGAATAGTTTACAGTAGTCTGCGCTAAATGTCGACTTGATATACGTGAGTTATCTGCCTAAAATATTTTTTTTCACAAAAGTTAGGCCACTCTTTCGTCAAAATTATATTTAAAAACGTAATTTTATACATTCATTTGCAAAAATCTATGTGAACATAGGTTATTTTCAATTTATTGAATTACTGATTTTTTTTTTAACTTCACGCTGTATCCCGCATATAGCAGGGTAGGCAGAGGGAACCAGAGAACCTAGTGTTAAGACACTCCATTCTCTTTCAACAATTCCGTTCCCCACTTTCCGCCGAATTGAGGCATTGAGTGTTGAGTGGCGGAACTCAACGCCGGGCTTAGTCTTGTTACCAAACCCAAGAACTATTACCATTATTACTGAATTAATAATTAAAATATTAAAAAGAAAATACATTAAAAAGTACAATTATTACCAATAACTTAAAACCTACTGAGATCTTAACTAAATTTGAATCGGATCACATCAGAAGCACTAGCTATCGTATAAAAACAGAATCATCAAAATTGGTTCACCCAGTAATAGCTTTATGCGGTAATACAAAAAGAAATACAGTCAAATTAATAACCTTTTCCTTTTTTGAAAACATAGAGAACAGAGAGTCTCAACACTAGATTCTCTATTTAACCTGCTTTTCGTAATAATTTTTTGTAAAAATCTTCCCTCATGGACTTTTAGAACAACGAAAGTTGTTACGTTTCTCGTCTTGGCATAATGTCAAAGCGCAATTAGTCCTTTGGCGCGTTGTTGAGGCCCAAATTTAAATGCTACTACTAAAATTCTTATACGTAATCATCTATTTTTTACTTTATTTATGTATGTAAATATGATATTAATAATGTACCTACTTTATTTAACGCCTGTCGTGGTGCAGAGACACAAGCGTGCGACTGCAAACGCGACAGGTTGTGGGTTCGATTCCCACTCCAGGAAATGTAAATTTAGTATTTTCATTTCTTGGGTTTGGTAACAAGGCAAAGTGCGGCGTTGAGTTCCGCCTCTCAACATGCAATGCCTCAATTTGGCGGAAAGTGGGGAACGGAAATGTTGAAAGAAAATGGAGTGTCTTAACACTAGGTTCTCTGGTTCCCTCTGCCTACCCCGCTATATGCGAGATACAGCGTAAAGTTAAAAAAAAAATCTATTTTTTACTTTATTTATGTATGTATGTATATAAATATTAAACTTTGTTATCCTACGAGTATTATAAATACGAAGATGGATGGATGTTTGTTACTCTCTCACATAAAAACTACTGAACGGATTTAGATGAAACTTTACATATATTATAGCGCATACGTTAGAATAACTTATTATATGTAAGCTGTTAGTAGTTTTTCCATAATATAAGTATCTAGTTTTATAATTGGAAATTTATGGTCGGAAACATTCTTGTTGAGTACCCATACGTTTATTAAAAGAATTCTCTGTTGGTGTTCGCATTTTGCTGGCTGGGTTTAGTTACCTTATCATGTACTCCACTTATTATACAATTTATTATTCGAAGTTCCAAACGCGGAACTCTCACAGACTGATGTTTCATCTATAAAAATATTACTTATTACACAATATGTAATAGCAAAGCAAAGCGCGGTGTTGAGATCCGCCACTAAGCACGCAATACCTCAATTCGGCGGAAAGTGGGGAACGGAAATGTTAAACGAGAACGAAATGTATTAACACTAGGTTCTCTAGTTCTCTCTGCCTACCCCACTATGTGCGGGATAGAGCTTGAAGCTAAAAAAAAACTAATAAAATTTGAACCCAAAACCACCCTGTTCGAGTATACTTTCTAAATATACCATATTGCATAGAATAGAATTTTTCATACATTATAAATGTTAATAAAAACAGCATACTCGTTAAGGTATATGAAATATTTTAAAACTCGTTCAAAGTTATCTCTCTGTGGCTATCTGTAGACTACCTAAAAGTTAAGTAGTAAGTAACTTGGACATGACGCATGGCCCACTTTATTTCACGCACCGTCTTAAGCGCCGCAATCGTTTCTACAGTTTTCTCACTACTGACTGTATGGTCTAAGTGATGGGAAGAAAGATTATTATTGTATTTTTATTTTTTGCTAGATAGTTGTTTTTTGTGGGCAAATTACACAAAACCTTTATAAAATGTAGGAATTGTGTTATTTTGTTGCATGAAAGTCCAAGATACCTCGCAAACTTTCTCTTTTTTAATACGACATTGATTATTATTAGTTTTTTTTAACTTCACGCTGTATCCCGCATATAGCAGGGTAGGCAGAGGGAATCTGAGAACCTAGTGTTAAGACACTCCGATCTCTTTCGACAAATCCGTTCCCCACTTTCTGCCAGATTGAAGCATTGCGTGCTGAGGGGCGGAACTCAACGAAGACATTAATTGTAATAAATATTATGATCAAATAAGTCTTTACTATATTTTCTTTCGAGAATATAATACAATTTTGTATTGTACTTTCAAAAAAGATAATATAATAAGAGTATGTCATACATTTATGTTTTTTAATCAGTTTATTGGCATATTGGATTTAAATCTTTTATAAACAAAGGATATATTCTTATTCACTGAATGAAAGAATGACATATTTGAATGGAACTCAATGCAGAGCATTTCATATGCACTGTATAATATTTATTTTCTTTTCTTTATAAATCTTAAGGGTAAGCAAAGTTATTGTTGTTACGTGTTATTCCGTAATTTATTTTTTTGTCGAAATAGTTACTTTGCATGCTTATTGATATTATACAATTCCTGATATGATACAATTCTACCTTAACCAAAATCCACTTTATCTTATGATATTGAAGAACCTGAAAATTTTTTTTTTAAATATTATTTTTTTTAAACCTTATTAACGTTAAAATGGTTATGACGGTCTTAGTGTGTATATTTTGCATTTATAATATTAGTCTCTCAAACTTGAATCTGTTTTTATTCACTATTGGCACATTGTCTGTACTTTCCGTTAATTTTTATCTATTAAATTTAGGTTTACCTTTTTTTTAAATAAGTAATATAAAACTGAACTTATGATTACATATATAGTTTCTATATATCCAGTTATTTTATACAGGATGTTTACTTTCATCATTCCTATTTTAATAATAAAATCTATTATAAAAATCATATATATGGTGAAAACATAACGCTTATAAATTGTACCACACACTGGTCGGCGGGACATCGTAACATTACTCATCGGTCAAATGCTCCCAGTGGAGGGGGAGCTATATCTATACCTACAGCTATACGGTATACAGCGTACGTATTCGCTTTATCCTTAGATTTCACTTTTTTCTCCCTTTAATGATCGAATTCCAATATCCCGCCATTGTCTTAGCGTGAATGTGATTTTGTAGACTTACTCTCTCATAATGCCAAGCTTCCGGAATGGGAAATGAACAAAAAATATATAAATTGAGAAGTCTTTATTGATTTTTTGTATTATATCTATTGTAATATTAGAGGTCATTATAGCGCAGTGGGATAGCGTCTGTATGGAAACTAGATTGGTTGTGAGTTCGATTCTATTAGAGAATGATTGTGTTTAACTTATTATAATTTTTTCGGTCTAGTAACATAAACGTGACGTTCAGTTCCGTCTCTCATCGGAATCGGAGAAATGAGTGTCTTGATACTATGTTTCCTCTGAGTATGCGGACGAAAGCGTAAAGTTGTAAAATATATATTGTAGTTATTTTGTATTTGTATTAAATGAAATAAATATTAAACTTTCAATTTAGTACTTATGTTATAGTGAAAATATTTAAAAATGTACGCAATGCCTTCAGCACGTAATGCCTTAACTCAGCGGAAAATGGGAATCGGATCATAAGAAAACGGAGTGTTTAAACACTAGATTCTCAGGTTCCCTCTGCCAACTTTGTTATGTGCGGGATACAGCATGAGGCTAAAAAAATTTTTTTTTTCTGTCTACGGTAAGTTATTTCGATATATAAAATACGCGGCTACAGGTACAATTGGTTTTGTTTTCTTTGGAAGGTTAATGAATGTGGCGTGAAACCGCAAAAACGTTCGTTTTGATTGTTTATTGAAATTATAATGATATTTCGTTTTTCAGGTAAATATCGAGGACAATATTGAATTCAATGTTTTGGTAAGATATTATTATTTGTTTAGAAATTTAGTGTTTAGTATCTTTTTGCTTATTTTGTACAACAACTTATTATTAGTTTTATGAAATAGTTGTAAATATTACAACATTTGACAAAAAATGATTTTTAATATAAGTATTGTAGTTGTATTATGTAACGCCTGTCGTGGCGCAGAGGCACAAGCGTGCGACTGTAAACGTGACAGGTTGTGAGTTCGATTCCCACTCCAGGAAATGGAATTTTTCATTTCCTGGGTTTAGTAACAAGGCAGATCGTGGCGTTGAGTTCCGCCACACAGCACGCAATGCCTCTACTAACCTAACACTAGGTTCCCTCTGTCTACCCTGCAATATGCGGGATACAGCATGAAGCTATGTATGTATGTACGTATGTTTAAAACACGTATCTCAATCTCCAAATAAGATTTCAAATAAATTCCTAAACGTGATAATAGATGGCGTTGATATAACAATGTGAGATTTCTTAATACATTTTAGACTGAAATAATAATTAGTTAATTTATTATTAATTTTACAATATGTCGAACGTTTATGTGTAGATATACCTATCTTCTATTTTTTATTTTTGAGTCTTATCACATTATGAAAGAAGTTAAAAAAAAAAACTTGTAGTGAGTGTGCCTATTTACGGCCTATTTCAAAAAGCAGCGTCTAACTCCAAACGTGACGGTATGCTTGGTCGATTCTCTATTCGGTGTTGAATAATCAAAAGAATCTCGAACATTAAGTAGCACTGAGTTTCGCCACCTCACCACACAAAGTTCCGTACGTTTTAGATTCACGCTGTATTCCGCATATAGCAGGGTAGGCAGAGGAAACCTGAGAATCTAGTGTCGAAACACTCCGTTCTCTTTCAACAATTCCATTCCCCAAACATGATTTTATTAGATAATGGAGTGTTTTGATACTATTTTCTCTCTCTGACTAAAGACTATGGTGGTAAGCTGCTTTCTGAAATTGAATCTAAACAGTAACATAAACGAGGTCAAATTTTGCCTCCATTCACGAGTATTTACAATAAGTACCGAAACTTGGGAACTAATTTTGCTGGCGCTATCATAAATGTAAAGTTGTTTTTATTTCTTTTATTTTAACTAGTGTCCCTGTTGACGCGTTAACAACGAATGAATGTCGAGCCGCCGTGGTAGTATGTGTAATATTTATTTTATTAAATTAATATATTTTTAGACATTGTTTTAAATATCATAGTGCATTTCCAGAGCAAATCCATTAGCTAGAACCCGGCAACTTCGTTTGCAAGGATAGGAATTGCCAATGATGGTCTTCAACCTATAAACCTATAAGTTAAACCCCCCTTCGTGGTGAAATTTCAAGCAAACCTCCCTCATTCAGTATTTCTCTGCCTGTACGTAGTCTTGCTTGGTCACTCTAGGTGGAATTTGTGGGGAAGTTTATTTATGGCTTATATTAAAATTCTGTAATGATTTTATGATGTTCATTGAATTAAGTGATGTCAAAGACAATTTTGTTCACAGTTAAACACCTTAATCAACAACAGATTTATTTGATAAAGATTAATATTATTACGTTGATACAATTCTTAACAAATATTGCACTAATATCGACCAAATTTGATTACTTCATATAAACAGTTCTAGTGAGTTAACCTTAAAAGATAGATTATTACCTACTGTCGTGACATTTTGATCATCGGGAGGAACAATTTCACATTGCCACGTATTTTGGTATCTTGAACTGGTTCTCGCAGCGCACGCAACGGAAGCCCCAAGGATGAATAATTTTCCCCCGTTTTTTCTACATTTTCTATTATTTCTTCGCTCCTGGGTGTTGCAGGAAGCGTGATGTTACATAGCCTAAGCCTTCCTTCAGCTTTATATATTAGCATAGATTAGTGCGAGTTTTCTACTCCTCTGTCTCGCGTAATTTTGCAAAAAGGCCACAAAGTTTATCTTTTATTTATTAAGTCTTATATAATCTATTTATTCTTTTGTTTCTTATTCTCTTTGATTTACTCCAGGAGAGAAGCCTCAGACGGTGGAGGCGAGTGTTAATACGCTTTGTGAAAGGCCCCTCATAAAAAGCGCATTAAGTCTACACTTAGGTAGTAAGATTTATAATAATTGCCTTAATCATTTTAATTCATAATATATATTTTAACGCCTGTCGTGGCGCAGCGGCACAAGCGTGTGACCAAACACGACAGGTTGTGATTCGACTCCACCCAGGGAAACGTTAGTGGTTTTCATCTCTGAGTTTGCAACGAGGCAAAAAGCGGTGGCGTTGAGTTCGCCACTCAACACGCAATGCCCCACTTTTAGCGGGAAAGTGGGGAACGGAATTGTTGTAAGAGAATGGAGTGTCTTTAACACTAGGTTCGTGGCTCCGCCTACCCTGTTATATGCTGGGATACAGCGTGAAGTTAAATATATATACATATTGGTTATTAAGGTTACATATACATATATATATACATAGCTGGGCTGGTTATTGGTTGTTAAAGGAGGAGTTATATTATTATTATATTATATATACATACATATATTGCTGGGTTACATGTGGGTTGGCTGGCTGCTGCTGCTGGCTACAAGGCTACTACATGGTTATATATATATATATGAAAGAGTTATTATATATATATATATATATATATATATTAGAGCAGATATATATATATATATATATATATATATATTATATATATATATTCTACTCTAGTAATAAATCTGTCACTTAATCAGTATTATCAAGTAGATGAAGTTGTATACAACTTCACGCCTTATCCCGCATAGCAGGGTAGGCAGAGTGAACATAGTGTTAAGACACTCCGTTCACCGCTTTCAGTCCAAATTTAATACACTGCGTGTTAAGTGGCGTAACTGAACGCCGTGGTTAATGTTAACAGAGAAATGGAAATAATTTGCTATAGTAGTTACGAAAATTCTTGATGGTATTAGAGGCCATCATGATGCAATGGTGTATTGCTAGTTGTGAGTTCGATTCCCACTCGGGGTATCCTCTCCGTTTAATTTTTATAAAATTATCTCCGTACTGGTAAGGAAAAATGCGTTGTTGTATTCTGCCACTTAACACGCCATATCATGAATTCAGACAGAAATCGGCGAATAAAATGTCTCGATACTAAGTTCTCTTTGACTATCTTTTTATGCGAAAAAAACGTTAGGCTGTTTTTTAATTTTTTTTTTGTTCGTTTACCAAAATGCAATATGAGTATCACTGAATACTTGACGCGTATAATCCAACACGTAGTGTAGTAGCCATTAAAAGATAAGCTGCGAGCTTTTTGATGAAAAATTAATCCTCTCTCTATTAATTGGTGAAATATTTTACAAAATATGTTTTAAAAATGTTTAAAAATACAGAAAAGTAACAAAAATTTGATTTTCTAAGCAAAACCAACAAAATATTGAAGAACATAAATAAGATTTTAACAAAAATAGGTGACTTGAAATAAAATACACTAAAAGATAACATTATTACGAAAAACTCAGAAACTCTTCTGATTTTAAATAAATTTAAGTGGAATCACATCAGAAGCATCTAGCTATCATATAAAATAAGGATCATCAAAATTAGTTCACCTAGTAAAAAGTTATGGAAGCACTTAAAAAATACAATCGGATAGAGAACCTTCTCCTGGTTTTGAAGTTAGTTAGGAATTAATAATTAAAGCAAAAGCTTTAAGGATTTTTTTTCCGCGTAGTAGAAACGACAGAACAGAGAAGTATGGAGAGAACCTAGTGTCAAGACACTCCGCCGCTTTCTGTCTGAATTCGAGCCATCATATAAATCTACGCCTTTCGTGGCGTAGACGCACAAGCTGCACAACAGGTTGTGGGTTCGATTCCCACTTCATGAAATGAAAATTTTAATAATATTTAGTATTTTGATTTCCTGGGTCTGGTAATAAGGCAAAGCGCGGCGTTGAGTTCCGCCACTCAGCACGCAATGTCGCAATACGACGGAAAGGGGGGAACGGAAATGTTGAAAAAGAACGGAGTATCTTAACACTAGGTTCTCTGATTCCTTCTGTCTACCCTGCTATATGCGGGATACAGCGTGAAGCTATAAAAACTTACACTGACTCTACGTAATGGAATGACGGAACTTAACGCCGTTCAATTATTCTAATTATTACATTCATAAAACCTGTTTAGAACTATTTTTTCCATATACTACACTTATAATTCGCTTTAATTAGTTACACGTAATACTTGGTCTGACTTTGGACTTATGACTCAAACTCAACATGCAATAACTGACTGACTCAGTGAATGCGTAAAATGTAAATAAAAATTGCCGTTTCCTCCTTATTTTTCCACAGAAGCAATTTTCTAAACGACCGTAATTGTTTTCTGAGAAATGATAAGAGTGTTACAAGATTGTTTGTTGAATATTTGTAGGTTTTTTTAGATTTACGCATACCCCGAGACAATGTAGAAAAAAAAAGATCTCGGTCTGTCTAGACCATTTCTAGTACGTATTTCGAAGGTGGCATTAGTAGGAGCTTTTCAAATTTGGCTAAGTGAACATTTAATACGCATTTTAGAGGGGCCCTTTAAACCTACACGTTGGGTCGCAGACACTCTCCAAACTCCTTTTTCTGCAACGCGATGGGTTGAACCCTGTACGGTGAATCCATGGTGCGCAAATTAGTTTCTTGTCTTAATACAATTCGTTCTGCAATCTACGTCAAATTTCTATACATTATGTTCAGTATGGCGGAACCACCAACGCTGTGTTTTGTGTATTAGGTTGTTTCTTCCTATTCTATTGCTATTCGAAAAAATTTCGAAAACTTTTCATTATATTTTGGCGAAAATATATAAATAAATGTGCCTATATAATACATATATTATGCTGTTTTAAGTATATGGTAACTATATTTAAAGTTTACTTGATCAGTAGTTCTGTGATGAAAAGGTAACAAGCACCATATTTTTTTTCATTCATATTTCATACATATTCATAAATTCTCGTATTTACTATATTAGCAGTAATAGCCAACTACCAACGTAAAAAATATTATCTTAGAATAAGTGCCTATAATTGTTTAACAAAAAAACTTCAAATAAAATGCATTAAAAATTAATGCTTAATGTTACGAATAACTCAAAAACTTATTAGATCTTAACTAAATTTAAATAGGACCACATCAAAAGTACTAGCTATCATATAAAAAAGGCGTCATCAAAATTGGTTTACCCACTACAAAGTTATGCAGTAACACACTTAAATTAAGTAAGTTAAATTAAAATTTAATTAACGTAAAGTAGGTTAAGTAAGGTAACAAGGCAAAGCGCGGCGTTGAGTTCCGCCACTCAGCAGGCAATGCCTCAATTCGGCGGAAAGTGGGGAACAGAAATGTTGAAAGAGAATGGAGTGTATTAACACTAGGTTCTCTGGTTTCCTCTGTCTACCCTGCTATAGGCGGGATACAGCGTGAAGTTACAAAAAAAAATGTTAAATTAAATTACCTTCTTTTTTAAAATCAGGTTAATCTACTTGATATTTATTTAAGATTTAATACGTAGAGGTTTCAAGGCAATTAGAAACGCCACGTTTCCTCAATAAACAAGAGTGAGTCAAGCTCTTTTCGACTTTAGGTAATTTTGTACTATGTTGCTGTTGCATGATTTGAACGTATAAAGAATAATGCACTCACTTTAGTCACAGTGCAATAAGAATGCAATCGTTTGACAAGTTTGGATCGTTAGGATGAAGTATTTTATAGGGTTTGCAAAGTTATGCCTATAGTTAGTTAGTTTTTTGTTTGGTTTGTGGCTTAAAAGTTGTAGCAAAATTTTGAGTTTTTTGTTGTGTAAATATTTATGTTTGAATACATGGATAATCTGTAAACATGATCATTATTACATTTTTGTAGCTTTACACTATATCCCCCATATAGCAGGGTAGACAAAGGGAACCTGAGAACCTAGTGCTGAGTGACGGATCTCAACGCCGCGCTTTGCCTTACCAAAGGAAATGAAGATACTAAACTTTTACATTTTCTGGAGTGGGAATCCAACCCCACTACCTCTCACGCGTTTATAGTCGCACGCTTGTGCCTTTGCCTGACTGGTGTTATCATTACTACGTATGATTTTGCATTTATGTAAATTAGACATGTTCTGAGCCAGACTGACGTTTTTGATGAAGGCATACATGTGAAAGGTTGGTTAAATGATCTCCATATATATATTTTTAAAATATGAAAGTCTGGAACGGAATTGTTGTAAGAGAACGGGTGTCTTAACACTAGGTTCTCAGGGTTCCCTCTGTTTTCTTACCCCACTATATGCGGGATACAGCGTGAAGTTAAAAAAAAAAACAAAAAATTGAATATGTATTAGGATTTCCTTGTTTACAGGGAGAATAAATTTCAAATAAAGATGACAAACAAATCAAAAAAAAACACATTTAGAAATATCCAAAGTATTTAAATGACACGAAAAAAGAGCATTTACAATACAGAAAAGATTATTTACAATACATTTTTGAAACTTATTAACTTGATGCGCGCCTGGTACAGATATAACCCCAGAATGAGGATCAGACCCCCAACCAACTTTGCGTTTACAGTCAAACGCTGTTACGTTGGTCTGGTATCTATTAAATAATTTATTATTCATACATCATAAGTTTCATTAAAATAACCGCTGAGGTCTTCAAAACTTGTTGAATCATTATTGGTTTCTAAGAACGCCGGACAAAGAAGCTTGGTGTGCATTTTTATATAAGAAGTTCTCATCAACAGGCTGACCGACATCGACGGAGTGGATTGGTGATTCGGAGTAATGCGCTTTGTGCTTGTGACGCACTTTTTTATCACACAATAAGGTATTTTTAAACTATAGGAGCCATTTGTAGCGTAATTGGGTTCCATTCTAACTTGAGGAGTAATGATTGTGCTTAAATAAGTTTTCGACACTGATAAGAGAAATCAGGACGTTGAGTTTTCGTCATAAAACGCAATGTCTTGAATCCAGGTGTAATGCGGTAAAAGGGTCCTGACTATCGGTTTTCTTTGACTACTATGAGAGATAAAAAGCATAAAGCTGTTCATTTTCTTCACTTTTTGTTACCAAGACATCTCGCTGAAAGTTACACTACAGGATATAGTTTATTTAACCTTCACACTTTATATTTGAAATTTATATATTATAGAGCCACCCACAACATGCGTCTTTAAAAATGGCAGAAAATGGAGGACGGGTGCCCCTAATACTAAAGATTCTTTTCTACTATACATGCATGTACATACTGTTACCAGCTTGTTTTAGCCACTCTTTCACATATATAATTTCTATTATCTTAATTTTTTTGCTTTTTATGCATTTTTGCATTACAATAAATATCTCCAATACAAAAATCGAGAACGGAGTGTCATTCCATATTATTCTTTTTATCATTCGCTAAGGTATTTTACAAACGGGACCGTTACAAAGTTATCTTACGAGTCGCCGAACGGTAACAACGCTATAGTAAGCTAACATCGATTTTCATAAATTATTTATGAATCTAAGAGTACACAACTGGGGAGTTGGATTCCAATTTTTTTGCAGTATCTCCTCTTTAAGGTACGTGACTTGATTAAAAGTTTGTTCGTTTATTATTCAACGATGTTGTTTGTACATTTTTAATTTGGTTTAGTTTAATTAGAATTAGAAAAGAAGTTTCTCGCTTTAAGTATAGTCGAGTGAACCTAGTGTCGAGACACTCCGCTCGCCGCTTTCAGCCTGAATTAGAGATATTGGGTGTTAAGTGGCGGAACTCAACGCCCAGAGCGGAGAAATAAAATAATTTAAATATTCCTTAGAAATTCCCCCGAATGGGAATCAAACCCACAATCAATTGCGTTTACAGTCAGCCCAATGTTTGGGTGGGCTATTTATATTTTCTATAGATTTGCGTACTTTTTATGGTAAACTAGTTAAGGTGGATAGTATTGTTTGTTTATCTTAAACTATTGAATTATGGCAAGCGTGGTTCATAAGTTGTTTTCATTGATATATATATATATAGATATATATATATATGTTATATATATATATATATATATATATATATATATATATATATATATATATATATATATTCATTGCTTTGTTTATACTTTATAGGGTGAATATGTACTACTGCTTAATAATAAAAACTAATTATAAAAAAGTTAATGAAAACATTTATAAATAAAATAATAATATTCAAATAACATGAAAACTACATTCACAGATTAAACTTGAAACTTAAAAGCCCTGAAAAATATGCATTTTCGATATATTCACGCGCAATTTTTACGCCTGGTATAGCCATATTTATTTCAAAATTCTATATCTAAATATACATTTTACCAATAAAGCTGCAAGATTAAGAATCTTCTATTTCTAAAACGTTCATACCAAATATTGCCCATACAATAACTTGGTTAGATTTACTATTTACTTTAAGTAAGACCTTGGAAACTCGTGATAAACACTTATAATATGAAATCCCTCGAGGATAAGTTCAGGAGTGGCAAATGCTATTGCAATTTATTGCTTTGTACTCATTATTGTTTAGGGCGCTTGCACGCGGCGCGTTTACTACTACTGTATGGTAGCTTACCATACGTCCCGGTTTGACCGGGATAGTCCCAGTTTGAGATCCCTGTCCCGGCGTCCCGGTCAAACTTGAACAGCACCGACTGATTAATATGTTTTTATTCATAATAATTTTGATTGCATTTCAAATATGAAAAAGACAAATTAAGCGAAAAGTAAAATGAAAATGAGCGTCTTTCTCTTCTGCGTCCCGGTTTGGCTCTTCGTAATTATGGTAAGCCTACTGTATGGTATAATATTACTGTTTTATTAAATTACATACCTTTATTTGTTCTGATTTTATTAGTTATAATAAATATTGTGAAAATGCTTTGAAGTTATCGTGGTTTGGATGTCGGATTATAAGCCCAAATATTGATTTTAGATTCGATTCCCGTTCTAGGTAATGTAAGTTTTATTCCCTAAGTTTCATTTCCTGGGTCAGGTAACAAGGCAAAGCGCGGCGTTGTGTTCCACCACTCAGCATGCAATGCCTCAATTCGGCAGAAAGTGGAAAATGAAATTGTTGAAACAAAATGGATTGTCTTAACACTAGGTTCCCACTGCCTACCCTGCTATATGCGGGTTAGAGCGTGGCAATAAAAACTCAGCGATGAGTTATGCTATATTTGACACACAATATTTTGAATAAAATGTAATATTTCTAAATACATACATAGCTTCTCGCTGTATCCCGCATATAGCAGGGTAGGCAGAAGGAACCTAGTGTTAAGACACTTAGTTCCCCACTTTATTTCTAAATATAAATAAATATTTCGACTTTTCAAGCGGAGTGTCAAGACACTTCGTTCGTCGCATTTTATGTGACGGAACACACCGAGCTTAATCGAGCAAAAAATAAATAATTAAAAATTAAAAATCATACCCTCGAGAGAGAATCGAACCCACAACCAATCGAGTTTATACGCTATTGCGCTACGCCGCGAGGACCTTAACGTTGATATATTGCCGGTCCTTGTACCAAATAAGGTATATTAATGTATTTTCCATACAATTTCATAATTTATGCGTTTAGTGTTCTATTAACAATTTTCTATGTAGGTATAATAGCTTAGTATTAACGTCTATAACGGCTGTTGGAAAGGTTAAAACAATTATATCATCTAAGTTTACTTTGTTCTGTAATATTAATCTACTAGAAATATTTTTTTTAACTTCACGCTGTATCCCGCATATAGCAGGAAAGGCAGAGGGAACCTGAGAACCTAGTGTTAAGACACTCCGTTCTCTTACAACAATTTCGTTCCCCACTTTTCGCCAAATTGAAGCATTGCGTGTTGAGTGGCGGAACTCAACGCCGCGCTATATACTCGTATATCATTTATAATATATATTTGACTGAAAGAATCTTCAAGAATATTAGATGCTTATTGTTATATTATGCCCAAAACTTTGTTCACTCAGTAAAAAAATATGCGATAACACATAAAAAAAATACATTCGAAAAGATAATCTCCTTTTTTGAAGTCAATTAATAAATGGTTGTCAAATTATAAAACGTATACAAACGTACTAGATACTTGCACACAAATTTGTGCCCTCCGGCGTAATGTTCCTTGATCCATGTAATTCAGCTCTTGTGGTATATTTGACAGGTACTATAAGTTTTTCTACTTGCTTTTGATATTCGTAATTTTTATACATATTAAATGAAACTATTTTAATTGTATGAATCGCGTATATTTTGGTATTTGGTAGACTATACGTGACCACGGGCTACTGTTTTCCCCTTTCCCACCCATCCTTTCCCCAAAATGTGGTGGTTCTGATAGTGGACTACTACATTGTCCCCCCTTCCATCAGTATCCTCTAGGTTGGCAACGCATCTACAACACCAGAGGTGTTGTAGATGTCTATGGGCGAAGGTAACCACTTACCATCAGGTGGTCCTTCTGCTCGTTTGCCGTCCGTTATC